>PISW01009736.1:0-57269 GCA_004023785.1 Mungos mungo
ACTTTAAAGTCCAGTTTGTCTGATATAAGTATGGCTACTCCAGCTTTCTTGTGGCTTCCAGTCGCATGATAGATAGTTCTCCATCCCTTTACTTTCAACCTGAAGGTGTCTTCCATTTGAAAATGAGTCTCTTGTAGACAACAAATAGATGGGTTTTGTTTTTTTTATCCATTCTGCTACCTTGTTTTGTTTGGTTGGAGCATTCAGTCCATTTACATTCAGTGTTATTATTGAAAAATGTGGGTTTAGAGTCATTGTGTTCTCCCTAGAATTCATGTTTATAGTGATGTCTCTGGCACCTTGTATTCTTTGCAACATTTCCCTTATAGAGTCCCTCTTAGGATTTCCTGTAGGGCTGGTTTGGTGGTGATGAATTCTCTCAATTTTTGTTTTTTTGGAACACTTTTGTCTCTCCTATTTTGAATGATAAGCTTGCTGGATAAAGGATTCTTGGCTGCATGTTTTTTCTGTTCATCACATTGAAGATTTCCTGCCATTCCTTCCTGGCCTGCCAAGTTTCATTCGATAGATCTGTAACCACTCTGATAGGTTTCCCTTTGTATGTGAGGGCCCTTTTCTCCCTTTCTGCTTTCAGAATTCTCTCTTTATCTTTATATTTTGCCAGTTTCACTATGATATGTTGTGCCAAAGGCCGATTCAAGTTATGTCTTAAGGGGGTTCTTTGTGCCTCTTGAATTTGAATGTCTATTTCTTTTCCCAGATTTGGGAAATTCTCAGTTGTAATTTGGTCTAGTGTCCCTTCAGGCCCTTTCTCTCTGTCTTCCTCTTCAGGAATTCCTATGATACGGATGTTGTTCTGCTTGATTGTATCATTCAGGTCTCGAATTCTCCTTTCCTGCTCCTGGATTAATTTCTCTCTCTTTTTTTCAGCTTCCTCTTTTGCTAGAACTATATCTCCTAATTCACCTATTCTTCTCTCTGCCTCATCAATCCTTGAGGTGGTTGCCTCCAGTTTGTTATTCACCTCATCTGTAGCCTTTTTTAACTCATCACAGTGCCTTGTCATTGTCTCAGTTGATTCTTTGATGCTTTTCTCAACCCCAGCAATTAATTTTATGACAAAGTTTTTAAATTCTTGATCCGGTATGTTGTCTAGATCTGCCTTGAGCAGTTCTGTGGCTGTGACTTCCTCCTGGAGGTTCTTCAGGGGAGAGTTTCTTCATTTTGTCATTTTTGCTAGTTTTCTGTCTCTTGTCACCTTTAGAAAGCTTGTTGTGCACTGTGCACCTGTTAATATTTCTCTGTTAAAGGGGGCTTTTTGACTGTCCAGGGCCTGTCATTTCAGGAAATATTCTTTTAATGGTGTCTCTCAGTTTCTCTTGTTGTGCCTTTGAATATTTTATTTCCCTACTCAGCGGTATTTGGGACTTGCTGTCATGCACACTTTGGCTTGTTTCTTGGTGTAGCCCTAAGAAGGAAAACAGACAGACAAACACAGAGGGAACAGTAACACACAAATGCACAGACAAACAAACACATTAACAGGGGGAAAGAAAATAAGGAGAATGGAGAGGAAAGAGATGAAAAGAAGAGAAGAAAAAAAGAAAAATAAAAAAAATAAAAATAAAAAAAATAAAGGGGGTCAGAGACAACAAAGGACAGTGGACAGTCTAAAAGTGTATGACCAGTTGAGGGGAGAGGAAGGGATGAGGTATTGGAGAATATATTTGGATTGCAAGAAGGTGAAAAAAAAAGGGGGGGGGGAGAAAGGAGAAAGGAAAATGAGTAAAACTTTTTAAAAAATTAAGTTAAAAAAGTAATAATAATAAAAAAATACGTACAGAAAAGAAAAGAAAAAAATGAAGAAAAAAATTATAAAAAAACCAAAAAAACCCAAAAGCAGCTCCCCCTCGTGGATAGGCATGGTTTGGTGTGGTAGGTCTCAGAGGCTGCTCTGAGAGGCTCTGCCTTGGTGTCTGCAGAGATTAGATAGGCGGCATGCCAAGCTCCGCTGAACTACAAACTGTAGGCCACTCTAATGAGTCCGATCTCCTTGTGCCGTGGTTGAGCCGAGTTGTATTTTCCAGGCCCGCCTCGGTTCAAAGTTCCAGTCCATGCACTTTTATGCTACCACAGATGGGATGTATTTGCTTTGGTGGCTGGCTTCTTAGGGGGAGGAATCGGTTTGTCTTGGCTCAGGCAGAGATTTCGGCCGCCCCTGCCTGAGGCGAGATGCGCAGCAGGAGGTGAAGTGCGTGCGCACCGTCACAGACCCAACCCCCAGCTGGGATTGGGTTTGAGTTGGGGGAGAAATGAGTGCTCAGCTGTTGCTGGAGGCACCAGGAGCTGCTGGAAATGAGCTGGGAGCTCCTACATCCTGAGCGCGCACCCAGGTCTCCACCACCAACTTCCTGCCAGGATCACGCAGAGGTGGCAGCTATTTTTTCCCCTGTTGGCACCCGAGATTCAGGGTTCACGTGGCCAATGCTGGGGACGAGATGCGCCATGGAAATGAGGTACGTGCTCCCACTCCCAAAACCACGGTCGAAATGAGCACCCCTGACACTGCCGCCTGCGGCCGCCGACTCCTCACCAAGATGGCGCAGGGCTGGGAGCTGTTCTTTCCCTTGCGCCACCTGGGTTCAGGATTTAGGCTACCCAGCAGTTATCTATGGAGTGAGCTTCTCTCTCCAAGCACGTTAAAGCGTTCTTTACTTTTTCCCCAGAGACAGTACTATGAGCATGTTCAGTCTCTCTGTCTCTTCCCTTTGTCTCTCGGGCTCCGCGAGCTTGCCCCGCATTGGGCTGGGGCTCCTGCCTCCCCTGCCCATCTTGGGCTGGCCCATTTTCCAATCTCCCCAGTTCGCACTCACTCACTCAGGTATCCTTCAGGTTCTCTTTCTTCTGGAGTCTGTATTTTCTCCCTCCGCTCTTGCAGATAGAGTAATGTCCTTCTCAGTTCAATCAATGGGGCAGACGAAGTTTACAGAGCTCCCTTCCTCTCCGCCATCTTGGCTCCTCCCCTAAAGAGGGAACTGTTGAGATGGTCCCTGATGGCAGCCAAAATGAGCAAGTTTCGACTGGTTAAACCACTAAGATTGGGAGCTGTTACTGTAGCAGCCCATAGATGAGATGGGTCACATGTGACCCCTGATCTCAAACAATTCCATTCCTCAAAAAGAGATAAAGCATGTACCCAACTAACTCTAATTGAGGGTGAGTGATGTTATGAGTTTGATTAGAATCTTCAGTTTGATCCCTTGTTTATTGAAAATATTATCCATGGTGGCACCTGGGTGGCTCAGTTGGTTAAGCATCGACTTTGGCTCAGGTCATGATCTCACAGTCCGTGGGTTCAATTCCCACATTGGGCTCTGTGCTGACAGCTCGGAGCCTGGAGCCTGCTTCAGATTCTGTGTCTTCCTCTCTCTCTGGCCCTCCCCTGCTCACTGTCTCTGTCTCTCAAAATAAAATAAAGACATAAAAACAATTAAATAAGAAAGACAATATTATCCATATAAGCATACCTCTGGCTCCGTTTTCTCATATTTTCCAGAGGAGTGCCACACAGACGTACACAGAGAGTGAGATACATAGAATTAGCCAAACAAGGTGCTCAGTGCAATGCCTGGGTCATCTTGCACTCTTGATAAATGATAATGCTGTGTCAGCATTAGCTGGTATTGACTATGAACCTAGATAAACCTGAGTAAGACCTTGATATAATGTTCATTTATTTAGTCCTCATTAACAGTTCTAAATACTAATGTTAGCCCCAATTAAAAATGAGGAAACTGAAGCATGGAAAGTAGAAGTGAGTTGCTAGGTTAGTCACCTAGTTGGTAGAGGAGCCTGTAGGCCAGTCACCACCTCACTGATGGTGCTATTAGTCACCAGTGGAGCTGCCTCCATCGCAGGCTGGCCCCAGAGTAATTCGTGTCTGGACTGTGATTTCTGTGCGGTGAGTGGCACTCAGTGCTCCCGACATTTCCGATTCTGAGCAGCGATGGATCACATGGGGCCATGAGTTTGTGGGGAAGCCCCAACATGGAGGCCGTGTGGTGAATTAGAAGGTGCGTTGAATGATACTGAAACATAGAAATTTAACAGATATTGGTCAGTGTTCAAGCAATTCTAAAATCTACGCAAATGATCCTTTTTTCCTATGTCTGAGGATTTCCATGCCTGAAAGACCAGAGCAGAATTTTAGAGAATCAGAAAATGGTCTCCCCAGGCTAAGCCATGACCTGCTGACAACCCCTTATTTTGTAACTCGCCTTCCGTGGAGACTTGGACTCATATTGATTGCTTTTTCGATTTGTCTCCCAGTGACACAAGGGAGAGGAAAACACAAATTTGCTGTTTAAATTCTCATTAGCTGCAGGCCAACCTCTTAGACTCCTGCTTGGTTTTTACCAAGGCCCCTGCTCTGCTGGTCTCCATCCCTTGGGGCATTATGGGTGTAGGAGCAGAAAAATTCTCCTTTCTTCCTTTCTGGGCTAGTCCTTTGGCTGGGCTAGTAGTTAAATTGATATAGGACAGATTAACAGGAGAAAAGCAAACTTACATAGTTGTAGGAGGCCCATGAAGATACAGAGACTCAAAGGGCAGCCAGGTCATTGAAGTGTACGTAACATCCCAACTCAGGAAGCGAGGCTGCTGGCTAAGGAGCTAAGGAAAGGGGTAGAGTTTGGCAATATAAACGGGAGGAAGGCAGGGCATTTCTTAGGGAAAAGGTAATCCATAGTGATTGTGGCTGGTAATCTTTCTTCCTGAGACAGGCCCCTTTCCAAAGCAAATTTAGGCCACTGACGGGGAGGTAAAGAGGTTTTCCTGAACGTGCTGGGTTTTGATTGCCTCTGGTTCAAAATAATCCTCGTGCCAAAATTGACATATTTTGAGTGGTAAATTATGCTTCCCTGCACTGGACAACATTAGCTGTTTGCTTCTTCTCTCTCTCCTCCCCTCTTAGATGACACACCCCTGTGAGTGCCCGCGCCTCACCTTGGGTCCTGCAGGCTCTTTGGAGTGAATTAATTAGTGCTAATTAAACTGAAAAGATTTAAAATTCGTTTCCACAAACATTTATCAAATTCCCTGCTTGCCAAAAACTCTTTAAGCACTGGTGACGAGGATGGAAAGATCTAGTACCGTGATGTACAGTGTCCGCTCAGCAAATGTGGGTAGTGTGAAGGAAGAACACAGTCCGTGCTCTCACAGGGCTCGGCATCTGCTGGGAAGTGTAGACAATTCAAGACGCCCGTTGCCCAGAGTGGGACACACTGTGGGGAGAGATGAGTGCCGTTTGCTCAGGGCCGAAGCCACGTCTATCCGAAGACCTCATTTCAGGAGGAGCAGGAGCCAAGTCGCATAAACAGTGAGGGAGAGGGGCCTGGGATGTACAGGCACACAGCCCAGGCTGGGTTAGATCCTTTCTGCAGGGCCGCGAGTGTGTGTGTGGGGGTGGGGGGGTTGGTGACAGAAGAGCCTGCTGTGTTTGGCAGGGGCCAGCCCCGGGGGTGGGGGGGTGTTTCTCATTTGCAATGTGTCCTGAGGACACTTTTAAATAGGGGAGCAAATGATCAGATTTGTGGGTTAGAGCTCTCTGGCAGCAGTGCAGAAGGTGTGTGCTATGGGGTGAATGTTGTGTCTCCCCCAAATTCGTATGTTAAGTCTTATCACCCAACGCGGTGGATTGGGTGTAGGAGGTGGGCCTTTGGGATACGATTAGGTCATGAGAATGGAGTCTTTATGGTCAGGATTCATGCCTTGGTAAATGAGGCCAAGAGAGCCTCCTTGTCTCCTGCCCTGCGTGTGAGGTTACAGAGAAAAGATGGCTGTCCACGAACCAGAAAGTGGGTCCTCACCAAACACCGCATCTGTTGGTGACTTGATCATGGAATTCCCAGCTTCCAGGACTATAAGAAATAAATTTCTCCTGTGTACAAGCCGCCCCATTTATAGTGTTCTGTCACAGCGGCCCAAAGAGGCTAAGACGGTGGGTGTGGAACGTGGGGGCACAGGGCAGAACACGGGTGGTAGAGGCACAACTGTCAAGCTGTCTAGGCAACGACTGGGCATGGCCCCACAGTGGCACTGGTCGCAGGGGCGGAGCCCAGAGACAGTGAAGAGGTGGATTTGCTGAACAACGAGAAGTGGAGTCACGTGGGCAGAACAGAGGCGATGAGGATCTTAACTGTGTCCAGGTATACGGTTTAGTGTGTTAGGTGTATTTACGTTGTTGCACAGCCTAGTTCCAGAATTTTTTCTTCTTATAAGACTAAAACTCTGTACCCATTAAACCAGCTCCCCATTTACTCCTCTCACATCCCTGGCAATCACCATTTTACTGAATGTGATGACTCTAGATACGTCATAGAGGTAGAATTATCGGTCTGTGCTTCTGTAACTTAGCGTAATGTTCTTGTTGTGTACTGAATTGTGCCCTCTCTCCCAAAATTCATGTTGAAGCCCTAATCCCCGGGACCTCAGAATGTGACTGTATTTTAAGATAGGGCTTATTTTCAAGTGAGGCCATTAGTGTGGTACTTGGGTGGCTCAGGCGGTTAAGCGACTGACTCTTGATTTCAGCTCAGGTCATGATCTCATGGTCATAGGACTGAGCCCTGAGTCAGGCTCCAGGATAAGCTGAGGATGGATTCTCTCATTCCTTCTCTCTGTCTGTCTCTCCCCTGCTGACACTCCCTCTCTCCCTCCCTCCCTCCCTCCCTCTCTCTCTCTCTCTCTCTCTCTCTCTCTCTCTCTCTCTCTTTCAAATAAATATTTCAAATATTTTTAAAATAAAAGAGGAGCACCTGGGTATCTCAGTCAGTTAAGCATCTGACTTTGGCTCAGGTCATGATCTCATGGTTAGTCAACTTGAGCCTGCTTCAGATCCTCTCTCTCCCTATCTCTGTGCTCCTCTCCTACTTGCACTCTCCCTCTCTCTTAAAAATAAACATTAGAAAAAAAAAAGACTGAGGCCATTAGTGAGCCCTAAATCACTCTAACTAGTGTTCATATAAGAAGAGACTATTTGAGGGGCACCTCGTTGAGTATCCGACTTTGGCTCAGGTCATGATCTCTCAGTTCGTGGGTTCGAGCCCCGCATTGGGCTCTGTGCTGACAGCTCAGAGCCTGGAGCCTGCTTCCAATTCTGTGTGTCCCTCTCTCTCTGCCCCTGCCCTGCTCATGATCTGTCTCTGTCTCTCAAAAATAAATAAATGTTAAAAAAGAATTTAAAAAGAAGAGACTATTTGAGGGGCACCTGGGTAGCTCAATCAGTTAAGTGTCCAGGTCATGATTTCATGGTTCACAAGTTTGAGCCCCACATTGGGCTCTGTGCTGACAGCTAAGAACCTGGAGCCTGCTTCAGATTCTTTGTCTCCCTCTCTCTCTGCCCCTCTCCATCTTGCACACTGTCTCTGTCTCTCTCTCTTGAAAATAAATAAACATTAAAAAAGAGAGGAGACTATTTGAGCATAGAGAAAGTCCATATAAAACACAGCAAGAAAGTGACCATCTGCAAGCCAAGGATAGAGGAGGCCCCCAGAGAAATCAAGTCTGCTGATGCTTTGATCTTGGACTTAGGGTCTCCAGACTGTGAGAAATAAATTTTTGTCATTTAAGCCACATAGTCTATACTATTTTGTTATGGCAGCTCTAGCAAGTGAATACAGTACTTAAGGTTTGTCTTTGTTGTAGCTTGGATTAGAATTGCCTTCTTTTTTAAAGCTTGGTAATACTCCATGATATGGATATACCCGTTTTGTTTATCCTTCATCCGTTGGTGGATACTTGGCTTATTTCTACCTTCGGGCTACTGTGAATAGCGCTGTGATGAATATGGGTGTGCAATTATCTCTTTGAGATCTTGCTTTCGATTCTTTTGGGCATACACCCAGAAGTAGAATTACTAAATCTTACAGTAATTCCACTTTTAATTTTTTGAGAATACTATGTGTTATCACAGCACTATGCTTGATACCAGCTGCATCATGGCACATTCCCACGGGGGCATGAGGGTTCTGATTTCTCCACATTCTTGCCCAAACTTGCTATTTTCTGTTTATCTTTTTATAGTACCCATCCTAATGGATATGAGGTGATCTCTCACATGGTTCTGATTTACATTTCTCTAATGACTAGTGATGCTGGGCATCTTTTCATACGCGTGTTGACCATGTGTATGTCATCTTTGGAAAATTATCTATTCAAACCCATTTTTAATCAAGTTATTTTGTTGGGCTGAAAAAAAAACCCACTTTGTATATTTTGGATAGAACTACTTATAAGACATTTGATTTATAAATATTTCCTCTTATATTTTCACTGTGTTAAATGTATCCTTTGATGAATGGAGGTTTTTGGTTTTGATATAGTATGGTTTGTCTATTTTTACATTTCTTGCTTGTACTTTGGTGTCATGCAAAAAATCCTTGTCATATCTAATTTACTGAAACTTTACCCATCTGTTTTCTTCTAAGATTTTTATAGTTTTATATATACTGTTCTTCTTTATTTTTTATTTTTTAAACACTTATTTATTTTTAAGACAGACAAAGGATGAGCAGGGGAGGGGCAGAGACACAAAATCTAAAGCAGGCTCAAAGGTTCTGAGCTGTCAGCACAGAGCCTGACATCAGGCCTGAACCGATAAACCATGAGATAATGACCTGAGCTGAAGCCAGACGCTTAACCAACTGAGCCACCCAGGCACCCCTTATCTATACTGTTCTTTAAGGAGCTTGGCTGTGTAGGAAAGGAAATGAGAAGAACCTACAGCCATGGGAAGATTATTTTGAGATGAACAGAGAAATCTCAAATTTATAAGCTAAAAGGAAAATGCCAGAGCTGAGATTGAGTTTGAAACATGGAAGAAAGGGGGTGATGAGTGGATCAAAGTCTCAGAGATCATGGAAGTGTGTTCTGGGGGGAAAGGTGGAGAGGGATGGTATCCAGAGGTCAGAAGAAAGGAGCAGTGCAAGGTATCCTGTCAGATGGCTTCCATGGTCCCTGTGAAGCCATCCCCACGTCATTTCCAGAGGGTAAGGAGTGGGCAGTGGTGAATGGCGAAGGCTTGGAGCAGCTGCTGAGGGGGCGGGACAGGGACCGGCCATGGACATGCAAGAAGGGCTGCAAAGCACAGTTATCAAGACGTGTGGATGGATGGTGGTACCAACCACATAGTTTCATCAGATAGGCTCTAGCAGCTCAGGTGGAGAATGGAGAAGTCAGGGTGTTGGATTGAATTTGGGTAAGGGTTTCACCTCAGACATACTAGTTTTCATTTTTTGGAAGTTCTATTTGGGTCTTTTTCAAAAATAACTTTCATGTCTGTGCCTAATATGCACATGTTTTTATCTACCTTCTCGAACATAATGTTCGAATGTCCTTTTCTGCTACTTCTACCATAAATGTCATATCTGTGTCAGTTTCTGTCCAACTGATTTCTTTCTCCTTATTATGGGCCATATTTCCTGCTCCAGTGCATGCCTGGCAATTTTTTATGTGCTGCCAGGCATGGTAGATTTTACTGTTAGGTGCTAGATTTTTTTTTTAATTTTAAAAATATTCTTGACCCTAGTTCTAAGATGTAGTTAAGTTACAAAGTAACATTTTGATTCTTTTGAGGGTTGCTTTATTTTTATTTTTATTTTTGGTTTATTTATTTTTGAGAGAGAGAGAGAGAGAGAGAGTGCAAACAGCGGAGGGGCAGAGAGAAAAGGAGACACAGAATCTAGAGCAGGCTCCAGGATCCCAGCTGTCAGCACAGAGTCCGACGCAGGGCTTGAACCCGTGAGCCAGGAGATGATGACCTGAGCTGAAGTTGGACACTTAACCAACTGAGCCACCAAGGCACCCCACTTTTTTAAATTTAATTAA
Source organism: Mungos mungo (assembly GCA_004023785.1). Taxonomy (NCBI): domain Eukaryota; kingdom Metazoa; phylum Chordata; class Mammalia; order Carnivora; family Herpestidae; genus Mungos; species Mungos mungo. Next base: position 9,847 of record PISW01009736.1, read on the forward strand.
TTAGTTAATTAATTTTTAAGTTTACATCTGAGTTAGTTAGCATATAGAGCAACAATGATTTCAGAAGTATATTCCTTAATGCCCTTTACCCCTTTTGCCCATGCCCCCTCCCTCAACCCCTCCAACAACCCTCTGTTCTCTATATTTAAGAGTCTCTTATGTGTAGTCCCCTTCCCTGCTTTTATATTATTTTTGCTTCTTTTCCCTTATGTTCATCTGTTTTATATGTTAAGTTCCTCATATGAGTGAAGTCGAATGATACTTGTCTTTCTGACTGACTAATTTCGCTTAGCAGAATACCCTCAAGTTCCATCCACGTAGTTGCAAATGGCAAGATTTCATTCTTTTTGATTGCCAAATACTCCATTTTCTATATGCCACATCTTCATCCATCAGTGGACATTTGGGCTCTTTCTATACTTTGGCTATTGTTGATAGCACTGCTACAAACATTGGGGTGCATGTGCCCCTTTGAAACAGCCCACCTATATCTCTTGGATAAATACCTAGTATTGCAATTGCAATTGTCATAGAGTAGTTCTGTTTTTAATTTTTTGAGGAACCTCCATATGGTTTTCCAGAGTGGCTGCACCAGTTTGCATTCCCACCAGCAGAGCAAAAGAGACCTCTTCTTCTGCATCCTCGCCAACATCTGTTGTTGCCTGAGTTGTTCACGTTAGCCATTCTGACAGGTGTGAGGTGGTATCTCATTATCTTTTTGATTTCTATTTCCCTGATGATGAGTGATGTTGAGAATTTTTTCATGTGTCAGTTGGCCATCTGGATGTCTTCTTCAGAGAAGTATCTATTCATGTCTTTTTCCTATTTTTTCCACTGTTTTTTGGGTGTTGAGTTTGGTAAGTTCTTTACAGATTTTGGTATGTCATTTTCCTTCCATTCTATCAGTTGCCTTTATTTTTGCTGACTGTTTCCTTTGCTGTGCAGAAGTTTTTATTTTGATGAGGTCCCAATAATTCATTTTTGCTTTCATTCCCCTTTCCTCTGGAGGATGTGTTGAGTAAGAAGTTGCTGCAGCCGAGGTCAAAGAGGTTTTTGCCTGCTTTCACCTGCAGGATTTTGATGGCTTCCTGTCTTCATATTTAGGTCTTTGAGTGTAGTTTTGTGTATGGTATAAGAAAGTGGTGCAGGTTCATTTTTCTGCATGTGGCTGTCCTGTTTTCCCAGCACCATTTTCTGAGGAGACTGTCTTTATTCCTTTGGTTATTCTTTCCTGCTTTGTCAAAGAGGAGTTGGCCATACGTTTGTGGGTCCATTTCTGGGTTCTCTATTCTGTCCCTTGATCTGAGTGTCTATTCTTATGCCAGTACCATACTGTCTTGATGTTTACAGCTTTGGAATGCAGCTTGAAGTCTGGGATTGTGATGCCTCCAGCTTTGGTTTCCTTTTTCAAGATTGCTTTGGCTGTTCAGGATCTTTTCTGATTCCATAGAAATTTTAGGATTGTTTGTTCTAGCTCTGTGAAGAATCCTGGTGTGTGTGTGTGTGTGTGTGTGTGTTTTTATAGGGATTGCATTGAATAGGTATATTGCTTTGGTAGTATTGACATTTAAACAATATTTGTTCTCCAATCCAGGAGCGTGGAATATTTTCCATTTTTTATGTGTCTTATTTAATTTCTTTCAGAAGCTTTCTATAGTTTTCAGTCTATAGATTTTTCACCTCTTTTGGTTCGATTTATTCTTGGGTATTTTTTGGTTTTTGGTGCAACTGTAAATGGAATCGATTCCCTGAGTTCTCTTTATGTTGTTTCATTATTGGTGTATAGAAATGCAACCGGTTTCTGTGCTTTGATTTTATATCCTGCAACTTTGCTGAACTCATGGATCAGTTCTAGCAGTTTTTTAGTGCAATCTTTGGGTTTTCCATATAAAGTATCCTATCATCTGCAAAGAGTGAAAGTTTGCCTTCCTCCTTGCGAATTTAAATGGCTTTTATTCCTTTCTGTTTTCTGATTGCTGAAGCTATAACTTCCAATACTCTGTTGGATAACAGTGGTGAGATTGGATATCCTTCTCATGTTCCTGACCTCAGGGGGAAAGCTCTCAGTTTTTCCCCATTGAGGATGATATTAGCGGTGGGTCTTTCATATATGGCTTTTATGATCTCGAGGTCTGATCCTTCTATCCCTCCTTTCTTGCCAGTTTTTATCAAGAAAGGATGCTGTATTTTGTCAAATGCTTTCTCTTCATCTATTGAGAGGATCATGTGGTTCTTATACTTTCTTTTATTGATGTGATGTGTCACATTGATTGTTTTGCAGATATTGAATCAGCTTTGTGTCCCAGGTATAAATCCCATTTGGTCGTGGTGAACAATTCTTTTAATGTATTGTTGGATATGGTTGGCTAGTATCTTGTTGAGGATTTTTGCATCCATGTTCATCAGAGAAATTGGTCTGTAGTTCTCCTTTTTAATGAGGTCTTTGTCGGTTTTGGAATCAAACTTCTAAAGAAAAGGTGCTAATTCTTCTTTAAATGTTTGGTAGAACTCCCCCTGGAAAGCTGTCTGGCCCTGGACTCTTGTTTTTTTTGGGAGATTTTTTTAAATTACTAATTCAATTTCTTTACTGGTTATGGATCTCTTTGAATTTTCTATTTCTTCTTGTTTCAGTTTTGATAGTTTATATGTTTCTAGGAATTTGTCCATTTCTTCCAGATTACCCATTTCATTGGTGTATAACTGCTCATAAAATTCTCTTATTATTTTTTGTATTTTTGTTGTGTTGGCTGTGATATCCTCTTTCATTCTTGATTTTACTTTTTTGGGTCCTTTTCTTTTTGATCATTCTGGCTAGGGGTTTATCAATTTTGTTAACTCTTTCAAAGAACCATCTCGTGGTTTCATTGATATGTTATACTATTTTATTGGTTTTGAGAGTATTGATTTCTGCTCTAATCTTTATTATTTGCTGTCTTCTACTAGTTTGCAGTTTTATTTGCTGTTCTTTTTCCAGCTCTTTAAGGTATAAGGTTAGGTTTGGTATATGAGACCTTTCCCCCTTTTTTTAGGAAGGCCTGGTTTGCTATATACTTACCTCTTATGACTGCCTTTGCAGAATCCCAGAGGTTTTGGACTTTGGTGTTATTTTTATTGACTTCCATGTACTTTTTAATTTTTTCCTTAACGTCTTGGTAAGCCTATTCATTCTTTAGTAGGATGTTCTTTAGTCTCCAACTATATGTTATATTTCCAATTTTTTTCTTGTGGTTGATTTTCAGTTTTATAGTGTTGTGGTCTCAAAATATGCAAGGTATGATCTTGATCTTTTTGTACTAGTTAAGGGCTGATATTGTCCCAGTATGTGATCTATTCTGGAGAATGTTCTACATGCACTGGAGAAGAAAGTGTATTCTGCTGCTTTAGGATGAAGTGTTCTGTATATATCTGTTAGGTCCATCTGGTCCAGTGTATCATTCAATGCCATTGTTTCCTTTTTGATTTTCTGTTTAGATGATCTGTCCATTGCTGTAAGTGAGGTGTTGAAGTCCCTTACTATTGCGGTATTATTATCAATGAGTTTCTTTATGTTTGTAATTAATCGATTTACATACTTGGGTGCTTCATGTTTAGAGCATAAACATTTACAATTGTTAGATAGTGTTGGTGAGTAGATCCCTTAATTATGATATAATGGCTAGTCCGGCTTTCTTTTGGTGACCATTAGCATGATAGATGGTTCTCTATCCCCTTACTTTCAATCTGAAGGTGTCTTTGGGTCTAAAATTGGTCTCTTGTAAACAGCGTATAGATGAATCTTGTTTTCTTATCCATTCTGTTACCCTATATCTTTTGATTGGAGCATTTAGTCCATTGAAGTTTAAAGTGAGTACTGAAAGGTGTGAATTTATTGCCATTATATTGCCTGTAGAGTTGGAGTTTCTGGCGGTGTTCTCTGGTCTTTTCTAGTCTTTGTTGCTTTTGGTTTTGTTTGTTTTTTGAGGGTTTTTTTTGGGGGGGTGTTTTCTTTGTCTTTTCTCCCTTCAGAAAGTCCCCCTTAAAATTTCTTACAGGGCTGGTTTAGTGGTCATGAACTCCTTTAATTTCTGTTAGTGTGGGAAACTTTTTATCTCTCCTTCAATTTTGAATGACAGCCTTGCTGGATAAAGAATTCTTGGCTGTGTATTTTTCCTGTTCAGTACATTGACTATATCCCGCCACTCCTTTCTGGCCTGCTAAGTTTCTGTGGATAGGTCTGCTGTGAACCCGATCTGTCTTCCCTTGTAGGTTAAAGACTTTTTTTTCCCTTGCTGCTTTCATGATTTTTTCCTTGCCTGAGTATTTTGTGAATTTGACTATGATATAGCTTGTTGATGGTCAGTTTTTGTTGAATCTAACGGGAGTCCTCTGTACTTCCTGGATTTTGATGTCTGTGTCTTTCCCCAGGTTAGGAAAGTTTTCCACTGTGATTTGTTCACATAAACCTTCTACCTGTTTTTCTTTTTCTACATCATCTGGGACCCCTATGATTTGGATGTTATTCCTTTTTCATGAGTCAGTGAGTTCTCTAATTCTTATATTGTGCTCTTTTGCCTTAGTCTCCCTCATTTTTTCTGCCTCATTATTCTCCATAAGTTTGGCTTCTCTATTGCTGATTCGCTGCTCTGCTTCATCCATCCTTGCCGCTATGGCAACCTGTCGTGTCTCGCCCCGGCCGCTCCGGCCCATGGGGCGGTGAGACCTCGTAGGTTCTTTTCCTGAGGGAGGGAGAGAAAACGGGGCGGCGGGAGAGGGAGACGCAGCGAATAAAGACACTACTCACGGTTTCCGATCAGGCAAGAGAGAGAGAGTTTATTGAGAGAACTGTCTTTTATATATATTTTTAGGGCGGGACAAACAACGTAGCTGACGTAGGTCGGTTGCTAGGAAACAGGGTTAAGGGATTAAGACTGGAATGAAAGAGGAACGGGACTAAATTGTTTTAGCACAGCGCCTGAGAGGCCGATACCACCCTGCCTGCAGGCGGTTGATCTTTGGTCTTTTGGCTTCTCTGACAGGGAATGGAGCTTCCCTGCCTATTTTGCAACTCCCCTCAGGGAGTGACAAATTCGGCTAGCAAATGGCCAAGCAGCTGAGATCTTAGCTGCTCCCCACAGCAACGTTTGAGATTGTAGCTCAGTTATAGCATTTTTTATTTCATCTTGACTCCTGACTAGCTTTTACTTCTTTTATCTCCACAGAAAGGAATTCTAATCTACTTTCCACCCCAGCTAGTGTTCTTATTATCGTGATTCTAAATTCTGGTTCAGATGTCTTGCTTGTATCTGTATTGATTAAGTCCCTGGCTGTCATTTCTTCCTGTTCTTTCTTTTGGGGTGAATATCTTTGTTTCATCATTTTGAAGGAATAAAGAGTTAATAAAGGGGGAAAAAAGTAAAAATTAAAAAAACAAAAAAATTAAATAAAGGATGCTAGATCCTACGTGTGTTTTGGTCTGGTTGTTAAAAAGACTTGATAGTTTAGAGAAAAAAGGGAAAGATAAGAAAAGGAAAAAAGAAAAAAGATGCTTGAAAATTTGAAAAATGGAGACAGTAAAATAGAATAAAGTGAAATGATGGAAGTAAAATAGAATTTAAAAAACTTACAAAAAGTAAAAAATATAGTAGAAAAAACTTAGGAAAAGTCTTTTTAATAAAAATGGCAAATAGAACTAAACTTTTTCTCTTTCTGTATTCACAAATAATAAAAGAAAGGGAAAATTGAATAGATGGACCAGTGAACAGAATCAAATACAATTGAAATTACATCCAGTTTCCCCTAGAAGTCAAACTCTGAAGTGCTAGGCAGGCAGAGAGGCTTGTGGTGTTCCTCAAGAACCTGGGTGGCCCATTTGGGTGGGGCTTGGTATAAAGTTTCCGTTCTCCACTAGATGCTGCTGCTTAGCTTACTGGGGAGGGTTGTTTTGGAGTGTGTAGGCATGTATGTGCATGTGCAGGAGTGGTGAAAACACAGTCTTCCAGCTACCCAGTCTCTAGTATCAGAACTCTCTGCTCTCCCCTTCTGGCAGCAAGCACCTCTCCTTTGTCTCTGACTTCTGTCCACTCCCTGATTCTACACTGTCTGTGATCAAGCCATCTGGCTTTTAGGTGGCACTCTCCTCCTGAGTTTTATCTTAGATGGAGCTGTGTATTCTAACTTCTGAGGGACTGTGGCTTTGACCCATTCTGACCCACTATGGGAGGGTCTTGCTGAGCCCTGGCCGGGTGCCAGCCCACTCCCAGGAATGTTTATGAGACCGTGCCACTGCTAATACCCAGGGATGGCTGCTGGGTGCTTGCCTGGCCCAGAAAAAGTTTGTGCAATCTTGTAGCAGCAGCGTTTCAGGGATTATGGCAAATCACAACACACATCTGGCACCAGGCTTCACCCTTAACCTCCTTGCTCCAACACCAGAAAATTTGGCCATTCTCTGGGGACCTCTGTGACCTTTCCTTGTGGGGGGCTGTACCGCCTCTACCAAATGTCCTTCAAGCAGGGGATCTGCCTCTCCCTATGTGGCCCAAGGACCTCGTGGACCTTGCTCTCTGCTCCTGGGGATTCACTCTTCTCACCAGAGCACCACCAGGTATTGGGCTGTGGAGTTTCAGATTCTGTGCTCCCCCTGTTTACAGAGTCTTAATGGAACTTAACCCTCTCCTTTCTCCTTTTTTGTTCCATCCCTTGCAGCTGTTTCCACTCTGAATTTTTCTCTCCAGCTGCTTTCTGAGGGGGGGGTGCTTTTCCTGTACTCCCCCTCTCTCCTTCCCCCATGTCTGTCCTCTCTCTGCAAGCAGAAACAGCTTCCTGCCCTCTGTCGTTTCTCTGTCTCCCCAGTTCACCTCTCTGCACCACATACCTGCTGACTTCTGTGGTTCAGGTTGTGCAGATTGTTGTGTTAATCCTCACGTCAGTTTTCTAGGTGTGCAAGATGGTTTAGCATTGATCTGGCTGCATTTCAGGACAAGAAACACAAAAAAGCTTCCATGGTGTTCCACCATCTTGGTCCTTCCTTTTGAGGATTGCTTTTAAGCTTTATTCAGTAAGATCAGAACAGCCTTTAATCCAGGGCTAGTTTTTCATTACTACTAAAATAAGATTATTCAGAGAACTCTATCCAAAGCCCATAGGCTTTCTAAGACTTTTCTATGCTAGCTGGTGGCATTATGAATTATTCCTGGCCCTTTATGTCTCTGAGAACTTGGGGTAGTTCTTTTTTTGGCTTTGGATAGTATCATCATATGCATGCACTGATCAATAATATTCAGCTGATGACTCAAGGGAAATTCCTCACTCTCTCTGCACAGCTCTCTCTTCTATGGCCTGAAGACTCTAGCTGCTTGGCCCCAAAGACTCCCAATCCCATCTCATCAATTCAGAGTGACTTCCTGGTTCTGCCTGATTTCTCCCTTCCTGAATTATGGCTGCCGAGCAGTGAGCTGGGGTAATCATGGGGTCCACTTTTTATAATCCCTTTTCTCAGTGACCACTATCCTACACTGCCTGATGTCCAATATTTAAAAACAGTTTCATATACTTTATATAAATTTTTAGTTTTTCAAGAGGGGAGACTAAATTTTGTCTTTTTTTACTTCATCTTGCTTGAAGGTGGAAATTGATAAGATTTATGAAAAAGAGACAAGATGGTTGAAGACAATAGTTAGGTATGGAATTTTGGCTGGCTAGGAATTGTAATAAAGAAATAGGGGACTGATCTAAAAAAAAAAAAAACCCCATTTCTTCAATGAGATGGGAGAAGAGATGCAGTAATAGGACAAAAGAATTAGAGGAGCACAAGATATAATTTCCAAAAATATAGGAACTGTACCTATATTATGAACGGAAATATCTCCAACATCTGCTACAGTGTCTGCACATAGTAGTTAGTCAATAAATAATTGTGGGATAAACAAATGCAAGGAGAACAGGTAATGACCAGATATTAAACATTTTGAATTTAAAAGTTCAGAGTGTAGCATTTCTAGGTGATGACAAGGACCCATATTTGTCTATGGTGATGAATAGAAACTATGGCATGATATAAAGCTCACTGCATTGAGAAGGATTAAATACTATGAGGCCACTGACATCCCCAAGAGAAAATGAAGATTCGGATGGGGTGACAGAATGATTCTGAACATAGTGACCAAGTACATTATGATTGTTGGCTATTGATCTAAAATCAGTAAGGAGATTTAGATTGAAAGAGATTTACTTCGCTTAAGCCAGATTTCTAGAAGGAACAGTGAAGAGGTTTAGAAGTACAGACTAGGGTAAACAGACTCAGAACAGTATAGGGATTTGGAGAAAGCATCTAACGGAAGGGGCTTCCCCTAGCAGTGGTGACCAAAGATGTCAGGACTAAAAAATGTGTTGAGATTAATGTGATGTTTTGAGTATCTAAATTAAATCCAGTTTATCATTATGAAGTCACTGTCTTTCTCTCATAATACTCCTTGTGTTGAAGTTTACTTGATATTAATGAAACCTCGCCAACTTTCTTATCCTTTGTGTTTACATGGTATATTGTTTTCCATTCTTTCACATTTGATATTTCTGCATCTCCATATTTAAGGTGATTCGTTTGTGAGTAGCATAGAGTTGAATCTCTTTTTTTATACGTCTGACAATCTCTGCATTATACTTGGAGTGTTTAGCTCATATATTTAATGTATATTAATAAAATTGAATTTAACTCTACTGTCTTGATACATGTCCAGATATATCAAGTCTTAGTTTCACCATTTCCTAGCTGCCTAACCGTGGATAATTGACATAATCTTCTGAGCCTAGTGTCCTTACCTATGCAGTATAGATAAAACTTGCTGTGTTAAAGACCATGAACATAATGTTCAAGTCACATAGTAGAAGTCTGATAAATTGTGACTATTACCATTGAAAGTATCATTTTTAGTAACTGTACTTAATTTTATGATAAAGATCTTTAGCACTACCCTGAAAAAAATAGTTCAGCTGCATTCTGTCGATCATTAAAATGTCTTATTTTGGTAGAGTGAGCATAACACAGAATTAACCATTTTTATTTATTTTTTTAAAAAATTTGTATGTTTTTATTTGATTTTTGAGAGAGAGGGAGACAGAGTGCATGTGGGGGAGGGGCAGAGAGAGGGAGACACAGAATCTGAACCAGGCTTCAGGCTCTGAGCCGTCAGCACAGAGCCCGACGCAGGGCTCAAACTCAGACTCTGAGATCATGACCTGAACCAAAGTCGGACATTTAACTGGTTGAGCCGCACAGGCGCCCCCAAATAACCATTTTTAAATGAACAATTCAACGGAGTTTAGAACATTCACGATATTATGCAGCTACCACCTCTAGCCCCAAAACATTTCCATCATCCCAGAAGGAAACCCTGTCCCCATAAGCAATTGTTCCCTCCTTAGCCCCTGAGCGTTCTGTGCCTAGATTTACTTACTCTGGATATTACAAGTAAATGCAGTCATACAATATTGATCTTTTGTGCCTGGCTTCTTTCTCCTCGCATAATGTTTTCAAGGCTCATCCACCTGATGGCATGAGTCCTTCCTTCCTTCTTATGGCTGTATGATTGTCCATCGTGTGAATATACCACAGTGTGTTTACCCATTCTTCTGTTGATGGGCATTTGGGTTGTTTGTAATCTTATATAATACACGAAATGGGGAAATCCTCAAAAAGAAAAAATAAGCAAAAAGATTTGGAAAACCGTAGAATCAAATGCTTAGAACTTTAGGGAACATCTAACACCTAGTCTAACCATATCATTTTTCAGATGAACGAGCCCAAGCTCTCTCAGATGGTTTAAAGCAGAGCTCACATTAGAACTTGTGGTCTCGGCTCCAGGAAATAAACAATTGAATAAAATCATCTTAGGAGGGGCCCCTGGGTGGTTCAGTTAGTTACGTGTCCGACTTTGGCTCAAGTCATGACCTGGTGGTTCAGGGGTTCGAGCCCCGTGTCAGGCTCTGTGCTGACAGCTCAGAGCCTGGAGCCTGCTTCGGAGTCTGTGTCTCCCTCTCTCTCTCTGCCCCTCCCCTGCTTGTACTCTGTATCTCTCTCTCTCTCTCTCTCTCTCTCTCTCAAATATGAATAAACATTAAAAAAACATTTTTTTAATCATCTTAGAGGGGTGCCTGGGTGGCTCAGTTGGTTAAGCATCCAGCTTCAGCTCAGGTCATGATCTCATGGTTCGTGGGTTTGAGCCCCAAGTCAGGCTCTGTGCTGACAGCTAGCTCAGAGCCTGGAGCCTGCTTCAGATTCTGTATCTCCCTCTCTCTCTGACCCTCCCCTGCTCGTACTGTCTCTCTCTGTCTCTCAAAAATTAAAAAAAAAATTAAAAAAATATTTTAAAAAAGTAAAAAAATAAATTAAAATCATCTTAGGAAAAGTCTGCTGAATGAGTCTCATCATTCAAGGAGGGAAATGTATGAATGATGGTGGTTCCAAATGTGGAAGCAACAAATTCAGTTCTGTTTTGGACTATGTATATCAAGACAAAAAAAATTACAGTCCTGCACATAATTGTCTGAACCTGCTTCGTTTAGCTTCTTATGACTCAGCATCATAGTTTTTCCAGAAGCAGATTCCAAGACAAAGAATTATGTGCAAAGAGTTTATTTAACAAAGCTTAGGGAACACTCATAAGGAAGTAGAGAAGTAATAGTGAGAAGGGAAGGCCAGCATTAAAGGCTACACCAGTAAGCCTGCTGCCTTAGTGGGAACTGGAGCTTAATCTTCTAGGAAATGGTGCAAAACACAGAAGAATTACCCCCGTCAGAGGACAAAGGCGACAGGGTATTTATAGACAGGTCAGTGGGCTTAGAAATGTGCACAAACCAGATGAGCCCTGGCTCAGAAAGGGAATCTAGAAAGTCGTATATTAAAAAGTGGGACCAAAAATTAAAAATAACTGCTACCTGTATAAGAAAAGAACAGTAATTTGCTGATGTACAAACACTACCGAGGCTAGAGCGAAATTCTTCCTTCCCTTTATGAGCTTACTTTACCGCAAATAAGAAATATTTGTGGCCACAAGGTACATGAGCTGTCAACACTAAGTACGTGGTATTTAGAGGAGATTTGGAAAGTGACAGGAAAATTCACTGCAAGATAGCAAGAGAGAAGAGGGCAGAGCTTTGTCTTAGTACTTAACTGAGTATGACCCCGTCCATTGGTGCCAAAGAATGATGACAGTACAAATAGGGCTTTGGGAGGACGCAGGAGGTGGTGGGGAAAGCACTAGAATAGAAATGAGGAGAATGGGTTCCCAGTCGGGATGCTGCAGGACAAGTCAGTTCTCTGAGCCTCAGTTTCTACACCTCTAAACGGATAGGTAGGATCGTTTCAAAGATGTCTTTTCCAAATGAAGCTATGTGATTCCCGGTTGGCTTTGAAAGCTCAGATAAGTTGTTTCTGAGAAAAAGAGAAAGATTTAGTTGATTAGTTTATTAATCCGTTTAAACTCTCCTTACTGGAGGAGGAGGGGCTTAAAGAGGCCCTACGAATACAGATATTAAAAGATGGAGCCAGACCATCTAGGTTCAGATCCTGGCTCTGACGTGTGCTTATTGTATAACTTGAGGCAGATTGCTCAATTGCTCGGTGCCCAGCTTACTTATCTCTAATAATAGTTCCTGCCCTAAAAGACTGTTGTGGGAAATAAATGAATTAATATTTTGTGGCAGAAAATAATTAATACATCAGGTGCTCACCAGAATGGGTTCACTAGCTTTTCTGGGAACCAGAGCTAGATTACATTTCCCAGCATCCCTTGAGGCTTTTTAATGCCATGTGACTGGGTCATGCTCAAAGGTATAGGAAGGAAAACTAATGTATGCTATTTTGAAACCTGGCTGACTGGACTTACTGGAAAGGGAGCTGCTAGGGTTTGGAACCGCCTACGAAAGCAAATGGCTCGGGAATGTTTGAAACCGAGAATCTTGGTGTGGCTGGAGGACAGATAGCCTGGAAGAGACTGGGTAAGGTAAGAAGGGAGGCTGTGGTCACAATCCAGAGAGCCCTGAATCCCAGGCCAAGGAGTTGAAGGATATCCAGTTAACACTGGTGAGCCACGAAAGGAAGGAGAGCTACAGGATATGCTGTGTGTATTAAAGACATAGCACCGTTGCCTAGAAAAAGATTTCAGAGCTGTGATGTGGGATTGTTTTTGTTTGGAATCTCCCCCAAGTATGCTCTACAGGAGGAATTAAACACAAGTAAGTTTATTTGGGTGGTGATCCTAGGAAGCGGTGAGTGACAGGTGAAGAGAGGAAAACCAGCCAGGGGAAGTTCATGAGCAGGTAATTGCTGTGGGCAACTGGGGCTTGTCCCCCTGGGCACCCTCGGAGAAGCCATGAAGACCATGACTGTCTTACTTGAAGAGGGAGAAAGGGAAGAAGAGTTATATGTAGGAGAAAATAAGGTCTGTTCCCAGGACATGAACTTTCTAACATGTTCAGCCACCCACATGCTTACTGAGCCCCCCTGGGATAGCCTGAAAAATGCCCTCAGCTGAAAGACAAGACGCTGTTGGCCTGTAGGGGACCCCTGAGCATGTGACTGAAAGCAAGAGGATGTAGGGTGGGTCCTGATCATATCTGTCACATTTTGACCACCACTCTATTTCTAGGGAAACAGGCTTCTTCTGATCTATTAGTGATTGATTGTGGGAGGAGTGTGGTGATATAATGCAAAGAATAAAGGCTTTAGGATCCAGCAAACCTGGGTGCTAATCATGCCTCTATCTCTTATTAGCTGTGTGACCTTGGGCAAGTTACTCACCATCTCTGAATTCCTGTTTCCTCATCTGTAAAACAGAATTAAAAATATCTAACAATAGGGGCACCTGGGTGGCTCAGTTGGTTAAGCGGCTGACTTTGGCTCAAGTCATGACCTCAAGTTTTGTGGGTTCAAGCCCCACATCAGGCTCTGTGCTGACAGCTCAGAGCCTGGAGCCTGTTTTGGATTCTATGTTTCCCTCTCTCTCTTCCCCTCCCCTGCTCATACTCTGTCTGTTTCTCTCTCTCAAAAATAAATGAACATTGAAAATTTTTTAAAAATCTAACAACAAAAACTCACTAGAAATACATATAAAGAATGGAGCTAGGCTAGCTCTCTTATCCTCTCTCTAAGTTCTGGAAAGTGCCTTCTGTGATGTGAAGGAAGAGCCTTGATGTAGAAAGAATGGATGGGGATGCAGGGGCAGAGAATGCTAAGTGGAGGCATGGTAACCAGAACTCCTATTAGTCTTACTTCTAGACATTTTATTTTCCTGGACAGTCTACTCTTGTACAAAATTCATTTATTCATTCATGTGCTTGGTTTTGTCATTTTTAGGGAGGGCCATCAGACTGGGCCAGGTTGAGGCATAAAGGATAGGATTAAATTGGACTTCACAGAAGTCTGTGGATGTCACCAGCTAGGAGTGAAAGAGACGTGTGTAGAGAAGGAGGCCATGGGATTGAAACCACTGACATGGCTGAGACATGCTCCCTCTGATGTGACTTCCTGTCCTGTGACCCACAAATACTCAGGAAGACCCCAAAGTCCTGCTACACTTCGTGCTGTTGGGTTTCCCATAGAAGCAGGTGATGGGGCATCCATGTCACCTGAAGGCTGTACCAAGATGGCCCATAAGGACTTAATTTGTGAAATAGAGGAGATTAGGAGGAAATAAATCTGGGTTTGCAAGGAGGATGGAAATGGTACAGTCTCTCTTCCATTATAGTATGTGACTGTGATGTGTGATTTGTTTATACACTGGAGAGAAGTAGGGGAATTAAAACCACCAAGATGTGTAGGTCAGTCGGAATCCCTGAGGAGATGCCCAGACAGGGTGAAACCTGCAAGAAATGTATTAGGAAAAACATCTGTGACAGAAATTGGGAGTCATGGGGGCACGCACTGAAGGTTGAACCTCATGTGCAAGAGAGAGGGAAAGAAAGGAGGATATGTGGGTGGGAGTGTTGTAGATTGCAGTGTGGTTCCAAGGAAGGCTTGGCTTTGCCACCAGGGAGTCCTCCAGCCCAAGGCACCTGTTGGAAGATTCCCGTGTCTTCCTGAAAAGCACCTGCTCTGTTATGTCTGTCACCAAAAAGAAGGGAGAAGAGAGTGAGTACACTTTTTGCCAGTGAACACACAAAAAACATAATCTAGCTGAAAATAATGACCCACAGAAGAATATACAACACACGCGTGCACGCGCACACACACACACGCACACCCTCATATACTTTTACCTCCCTTCACTTTCTCTGTGATAATATCACACTGTGTTCCAAGTTTGTGTAATTATCTTCATGAAGATATCTAATAAATGTGCCCATGTCACTTTCCAGCTTTTAATAATGTCCTGTAGTTATATTAGAAGTTATTACCGGGGAAGCTGGGTGAAGACGCGCCTGCCATTTTTCACCTTGTTAGTCTATAATTATTTTGAAATTAAAAGTTACAAAAAGCATCTAATACAGAATCCCAGACATGAGCAATCCTACTGGTTTTAAGAACCTGCATACTAAACAAAGAGGGAAAGCCTTAATTATGGAGGACGATCTTGAAATAATAAATGATTTTTGAAAGAAATGATAAAAGATGGATGGGATACCACAAGAGCAATGGGCCTACACGCACAGGCATTTTACCTTCAGAGACAAGACTGCAACCCCAGCAAAAAGGAGAGCCTGGCAAATCAGTTTTCTTGCCATGAAGTGGAGTTGAAAAGCACTTGCCGTGGGCTGAAACTATCGACTATAATGGCAAGCTCTGCAGGCTAGCAGTTCCTGGAAGCTGGTCTTGGAGCCATACAAGCTGCTTCTTTATAGAAAGGAGGAGACTGAAAATAACCAAAAAGCAGGCTTCCCTCGTAATCCAGACTGGAAGAAAGGAAAATCAGGATGATGAGTCATCTACCTCTGATCTCACGTTTGTCTGTGGGTGTGATGACCCCATTCACTGCGCTCCTTCTCCGCTGTGTGGGCACTACAACTCTTTCCCACATCCGCTCTCACCAAGCAAACTTTGTGTCTTTAGTCCAGGCAGAGGCCCGTGTACCAGGAATTTAAGATGTTTAAAATTGTGATCATATTTGGGAGGTGGTCAGTTTGTTTTATTTTAATTAGTTTTTCAGCATATTACTTTTGAGACTTTATAGTGGGTTTTTTTTTTTGCTTTTTTTTTTTTAAATTTTGAAAGGGGAAGGGGCAGAGAGAGAGGGAAAGAGAGAGAATTCCAAGCAGGCTCCAATGAGGAGCTTGACACAGGACTTGAACTCATGAACCATGAGTTAACTCTTGACCCTTTAACTGTGATGAGCTCTTGAGTTAAGCATCTGACTCTTGGTTAGGTTTATTCCTGGGTATTTCACAGTTTCTGGTGCAATTGTAAGTGGGAACAGTTTCTTGATTTCTATTTCTGTTGCTTCATTGTTGGTGTATAAAAATGCAACCCATTTCTATATGTTGATTTTGTACCCTGCGACTTTGCAGAATTCATGG
Source organism: Mungos mungo (assembly GCA_004023785.1). NCBI lineage: Eukaryota > Metazoa > Chordata > Mammalia > Carnivora > Herpestidae > Mungos > Mungos mungo. The sequence goes on from PISW01009736.1 coordinate 25,333, forward strand.
ATCAATTCTAGTAGGCTTGTGGTGGAGTCTCTCGGGTTTTCCATGTAGAGTATCGTCGTCTGCGAAAAGGGAAAGTTTGACTTCATCTTAGCCAATTAGGATGCCTTTTATTTCCTTTTGTTGTCTGATTGCTGATGCTAGGGCTTCCAGCACTATGTTAAACCACAGTGGTGAGAGTGGACATCCCTGTTGTGTTCCTGATCTCAGGGGGAAAGCTCTCAGTTTTTCCCCATTGAGGCTGATATTGGCTGTGGGCTTTTCTTAAATGGCTTTTATGATTTTTAAGCCAGTTCCTTCTATCCCAACTTTCTCAAGTGTTTTTATTAAGAAAGGATGCTATATTTTGTCAAATGCTTTTTCTGCATCTATTGACAGGATCATATGGTTTTTATCTTTTCTTTTGTTAATGTGATGTATCACATTGATGGATTTGCGAATATTGAACCAGCCCTGTAACCCAGGAGTGAGTCCCACTTGATCATGATGGATAATTCATTTTATATGCTGTTGTATTTGATTTGCTAGTATCTTGTTGAGTATTTTTGCATCTCTCTTCATTAAGGATATTGACCTGTAGTTCTATTTTTTTGTTGGGTCTCTGTCTGGTTTGGGAATCAAAGTGCTGCTAGCCTCGTAGAATGAGTTCAGAAGTTTTCCTTCTATTTCTATTTTTTGGAATAGGTTTAGAAGAATGCTTTAAATGTCTGGTTGAATTCCCCTGGGAAGCTATCTGGCCCTGGGCTCTTATATATTGGGAGATTTTTGATAACTGATTCGATTTCTTCACTGGTTATGGGTCTGTTCAGATTTTCTATCTCTTCTCATTTGAATTTTGGTAGGGCATGTGTGTTTAGGAATTTGTCCATTTCTTCTAGATTGTCCAGTTTTTGGCATATAATTTTTCATAGTATTCCCTAATGATTGCTTGTATTTCTGAGGGATTGGTTATAATAGATCCATTTTCATTCATGATTTTGTCTATTTGGGTGTTCTCTCTTTTCTTTCTGTGGAGTCTGGTTAGAGGTTTATCAATTTTGTTTATTTTATTATTTTTTTTAAAAACCATCTTTTGGTTTCATTGATCTGTTCAACTGGGTTTTTCTGGGGGGGGGGATTCTATGTTGTTTATTTTTATTCTGATCTTTATTATTTCTCTTCCTCTGCTGGGATGGGGTTTTCTTGCTGCTCCCTTTCTAGTTCCTTTAGGTGCTCTTTTAGATTTTAATTTGTGCTTTTTCTAGTTTCTTGAAATAGACCTGGATTACAATATACTTTCCTTTTAGGACTGCCTTTGCTGCATCCCAGAGAGTTTGGATTGTTGTATTTTCATTTTCATTTGTTTTCATATATTTTTTAATTTCTTCTCTAATTGCCTGATTGCCCCAATTATTCTTTAGTAGGGTGGTTTTTAACCTCCATGTTTTTGGAGGTTTTCCAGATTTTTTCCTGTGATTGATTTCAAGTTTGATAGCATTGTGATCTGAAAGTGTGCATGGTATGATCTCAATTCGTTTATATTTATGGAGGGCTGTTTTATGACCCAGTATGTGATCTATCTTAGAGAATGTGCCATGCACACTTGAGAAGAAAGTGAATTCCTTAGCCTCAGGATGCAGAGTTCTAAATATATCTATCAATTCCATCTATTCCAATGTGTCGTTCAGGTCCATTGTTTCTTTAGTGATTTTCTGTCTGGTTGATCTATCCATTGCTGTCAGTGGAGTATTAAAATCCCCTGCAATTAGCACATTCTTATCAATAAAACCGTTTGTTTGTGATTAGTTTTATGTATTTGGGTGCTCCCAAATTCGGTATGTAGATGTTCATAATTGTTAGCTCTTCCTGATGGAGAGACCCTATAATTATTATATAATGTCCTTCTTCATCTCTTGTTACTGCCGTTACTTTAAAGTCCAGCGTTTCTGATATGAGTATGGCTACTCAAGCTTTCTTTTGACCTCCAGTCGCATGATAGATATTTCTCCATCCCCTTACTTTCAGTCTGAAGGTGTCTTCAGATCTAAAATGAGTCTCTCGTAGACAGCAAATAGATGGATTTTGTTTTTTTTAAATCCATTCTGCTACCCTGTGTAGTTTGATTGGAGCATTCAGTCCATTACATTCAGTGTTATTATTGAAAAATATAGGTTTAGATTCATTGTGTTCTCTGTAGGGTTCATGCTTATAGTGGTGTCTCTGGTACCTTGCATTCCTTGCAACATTTCCTTCATAGAGGCCCTCTTAAGATTTCTTGTAGGGCTGGTTTGGTGGTAATGAATTCTTTCAATTTTTGTTTATTTGGGAAAACCTTTATCTCTCCTTCTATTATGAATGACAGGCTTGCTGGATAAAGGATTCTTGGCTGCATATTTTTTCTGTTCATCACATTGAAGATTTCCTGCCATTCCTTTCTGGCCTGCCAAGTTTCAGTACATAGGCCTGTAACCACTCTGATTGGTTTCCCTTTGTATGTTAGGGCCCTTTTATCCCTAGCTGATTTCAGAATTCTCTTTATCTTTATATTTTGCCAGTTTCACTATGATATGTTGTGCCAAAGATTGATTCATGTTACATCCAAGGAGACTTCTCTGTGCCTCTTGGATATCAACGTCTGTTTCCTTTCCCAAATTGGGGAAGTTCTCAGCTATAATTTGATCAAGCACCCCTTCAGGACCTTTTTCTCTTTCTTCTTCAGGAATTCCTATGGTACGAGTATTGTTCCACTTTATTGTATCACTCAGGTCTCAAAAATCTCCTTTCGTGCTCCTGGTTCAATTTCTCCCTCTTTTTCTCAACTTCCTTTTTTTCTATAACTGTGTCTTCTAATTCACCGATTCTCCCCTCTGCCTCCTCAGTCCATGCAGTGGCTGCCTCCATTTTATTATGCACCTCATTTATAGCATTTTTTAACTTGTCACAGTTATTTTGAAGACCCCTAGTCTTTGTATCAATAGCTTCTCTGATGACTTCCATGCTTTTTTCAAACCCAGCAATTAATTTTATGACAGTAGTCCTAAATGCTTGCTCAGTTATGTTGCTTATATCTGTTTTGAGCAGTGATGTGGCTGTGACTTCTTCCTGAGATTTCTTTAGAGGAGAGTTCTTCTGTTTCATCATTTTGGCTAGCTTTCTGTCTCTTGTCAGTTTTGAAAGCTCACTATGCACTGTGCAGCTGTTAGTATTGCTCTATGAAAGGAGACTCTTTGACTGTCCAGGGCCTGTCCATTCAGGAAGTGTTCTTTTAATGGTGTCTCTCGATTTATCTTGTTGTATCTTTGGTTATTTTATTTCCCTACTCAGTGATATTTGGGACTCTCCACCATGTGTACTTTGGCTTGTTTCTTAAGGTAGCCCTGAAAAGGAAAACAGACAGACAAACACACAGGGAACAAAAGCCCACAAACACACAGACAAGTCAAACAAACAAGCAAACCAAAAGGGGAAAGAAAAAAAAAAAAGAAAAAGTGGGGGGACAGAAACAACAGAAGACAAAGGTCAGTCTAAAAGTGTAAAACCAGCAGAGGGGAGAGATAAGAATGAGATAAGGTAAAATATATCTGAATGGCAAGAATTGATTTAATCACAGCAAGACATCAATATTGGTCTTTCCCTGGCTCCAGGAGGGAAAAGGAAAAAAAGGAAAGGGAAAAAAAAAGAAAGAAAAGAAAAGCAGCTTTCTTGCACAGATGGGCGTGGTTTGGTGTAGGTAGGTCTTGGGGGCTGCTCCGTGAGGTCCTGCAGTGTTGGTTGTAGGGAGAGGAATGGCAGCGCCCCAAGCCCTTCTCAAACCAAGGGTTGCAAGCCAGTCTTTTGGGTCCGATCTCCCTGTGCCATGGACAGGCCAAGTTGTATATTCCAAGTTGTATATCCCGCCTTGTTTCCAAATCCTAGTCCATGCACTTTAACGCTACCACAGATGAGATGTACTCCTGCAGGTGGGAGGCTTCCTAGCTGGGATTGAGTTGGGGGAGTCAGGGAGCAGTTTCTCCTGGCTCATCCTGGAATCAGTGCACCGAGCCCAAGGAAAATGCACCAGCTCAATGGGATGGATTTCTCTCCCTGTACCCAGTGGTTATAGATGGGATGATACGATCCCTCTCCGTCCCAGGCCAAGGTTTTTCTCTTCTCTAGAGACAGCTCTATGAGTGTTTTATGAGCGTTTTCAGCCTCTCTTTCTCTTTCCCTCATCTCTCTGTGGCTCTGTGCTGGGGGAAAGGCTCTTTCCCCTCTGAACCTCCGACCGGACCCATTTTTACTTTTCCAGTTCGCACTCACTCAGGCACCTATGAGGCTGTCTTCTTTGTGGACTGTGTGTTTTCCTCCCACTCTTGCAGATCAGAGTATTGTGGCTTCAGTCTTTCTTAGTTTGATAGATGCAGGTGAGCGAAAACTACAGAGCTCCCTACCTCTCTGCCATCTTGCCCCCCTCTGATGAGGTTTGGGGGTGATGGTGGAGGATTCATAGGTTCTGGAGCTGAAGACTAAGGAAGAATTCTTGAAGTTGCCTTTGATGCAAAAAGGTGATTTTATTAAAGCACGGGACAGGATGCATGGGCTGGAAGAGCTGCCCTGGACCCTGTAGTGAGACTCTGTAGCGCAAAGACATACATCATCATTATCATCTCTTTAGAGCGCAGCTTGCTGTTTTTGTTGAAGTCTCATATCACCTCTTCCCTTATCTAATATCTGTCCTGTATTTTCCCCAAATGCTCCATCTGATCATATATTTTTAAATTTTTTTTAATGCTTTTTATTTATTTTTGAGAGACAGAGAGAGACAGCTGGAGCAGGGGAGGGTCACAGAGAAAGGGAGACACAGAATCCGAAACGGACTTCAGGCTCTGAGCCGGCTGTCAGCACAGAGCCCGACACGGGGCTCAAACCCACGAACCGTGAGATCTGACCTGAGCCGAAGCCGGACGCTTAACTGACTGAGCCACCCAGGCACCCCATGATCATATATTTTTAAATTTCCCCCTTTTCCCGGTGACCTTCCCCTTACAGCTCCCTGCCCGGCTCTGTAGTCACTCTTGAGCACTGCCCTTGCACATGCTCCTTCCTAGACCCTCCTTAATTTTACTCTGTGGTCTTGCTGCAGTCCATCCTCTGATATCTTTCCATATACAGAAGAATGGCTTACTTTACACTTACACTGAATTGCCAATTTCACTGCATGTTTAGTTGTGGTTAAAAATCATTTTCTTGCTGGGGCGCCTGGGTGGCTCAGTCAGGTCATGATCTTATAGTTCATGAGTTCGAGCCCCGTGTTGGGTTCCTTGCTGACAGCTCAGAGCCTGGAGCCTGCTTCAGATTCTGTGTCTCTCTCTCTCTCTGCCCCTCCTCTGCTCATGCTCTGTCTTGCAAAAATAAATGTCAAAAAATGTTTTAAATCATTTTCTTACTGTATTTTGGTAATATTTCTCCATTGTCTTCTAGATCCAGACTACTTGAGAAGTCTGATAATATTGTGATACTTGTGGTTTGTACTTTCTGTAAACTTTTGGAGGTTTCTTCTTTAAACCCAGTGTTCTTGAAATTTCACAGTAATTTGGAATTCCATGCAGATGAGGATATATTTTCCCTGTGATGTTAGCTACTTAGTAGACTCTTTCAGTTTGGACATTCATGCCCTTCATTTCTGGATCTCTTCTCTCACTCTCCCCCTCCTTCCTTCTCTCTCTTTTTCTCTCCCTCTTGCCCTTTCTCCTCCTTCACCTGTCCTTCTCTCTTTCTTCCAACCCCCCCCCTCTATTTTATTCTCCACACTATTTTCTCTGTTCTCTCATTCTGAAACTCATCTTCATCAAATATTAGAACTCCCACTTAATTCTGTGTGTGTTTTAGCTTTTCTCTAATACTTTCTCTTTTTTTCTTTTTGCTTGACTTTCCAGGAGATTTCCTAAACCTCAGCTTCAAAACCTTTCATTGAATATTTTGTTTTGACAATCGTATCTTCAAATTTCTGAGAACTATCTATTTCTATTATTGTTCCTTTCTCATGGCATCCTGTTCTTATATACGGGTATAATATCCTCCAGTATCTCCTTGAGGATTCAAAGAAGATCTTTAAAATATTTCTTCTCTTTGAATTATCTGGTTTTTTTTGCCAGGTTCATTTTCCCTTTTGGCTTGAGTTTCTTTCATGGTGCAGCAGTTTCTAAAATGCCTGGCATTCCTTATTTTATCATTTATTTTCAAGAGGAGCCCTTACAATGCTGATTGTACACTCTGGTGGCATGGAGCTGACTTGATGGCCAGTGGGCTTCAGTTTAGGATAGTAGAACAGAGCGCTGGGACCCCTCAGATGTCACAATGTGGGCTTTTCCTGCCTAGTCTCTCTGAAAAAGAAACTGCTGATTTTCTGCCTCTAGCTTGGATTCTGGGCTGTGCAAGGAGTAAGGGAAGAAGTCCGGGGATCCATCAAATCGAACTCTATGCAGACTTTGAACCAGGTTGCATGTTTTCAGAATCCCGCCTCACTGTGCCAGCAGCTATACATAACATCTCCACGTCCCAAGCCTCTCCCGGCTCATGAAGCAAGTTGGGTCCCTCTCTCCCTCTCCCTCCATGGATTTTAGCTCCAACTTCTTCCACTCTGCTACATCAGTCAGCATCCATTCACTGTGCTTCTTCCAAAAGATAGAAGTCTCTCCCATTAGTATCTCCTCTTCCCTTCTCATTGCCCTTGTGGGTTTATACACTTGATTATGACTTCACAACTACTTTAGTGGAGCCTTGAGAAGGAGGAAAGTTAAAAACGGTCAGCCTGGCATCTTTAACCAAAAGGTCGCTTCTCTTTTAGCTGTGCCAGAATTTTTTTGATTGTAGTGAAATTTGTCAGGTTAATGTAAAACATTTCCCCCAAAGACTTACCAGTTATCCCAAGAATATTTACTTTAGTCTTTTGTTTCCCTGTTAATTTTAAGTAATGATTGTGTTCTGTCCTAAAGTCCTGTATATGCATGGATCTCCTCTTCAATTTCCTATTCTTTTTTTTTTTTCTGTTTCAAAACCACAATAATTATTCTGTCTTCCTAATATGTTTTGATACTTGGTAAGGCACGTCTCCTCTTTGTTTTTCTTGTACAGAATTATCTTCATTATTCTTAGAGCCTCTTCTGACATATAAATTTTGGAATTTCAACTTTGGTAAATTGCACACAGATTTTGTTGGCCTTTTGATTGCGACTACTTTAATTTGTATATTACATTATGAACAGTGAGTGTTTTCATTCATCAACACAGTGTATCTGTCCCTTTATTCAGATTTTCTTTTCTGTCCTTCAGTAATATTTTACAATTTTCTTTATAGGCTTCATGTATTTATAATGGTTTCATCAAATGGAGCCATCTTGCCACCCATTCTAATTTTCCTTCTTTTTTTTCTTTTACAGTTTATTGTCAAGTTGGTTTCCATGTAATACCCAGGGCTCATCCCAACAAGTGGCCTCCTCCATGCCCATCACCCCCTTCCCTTCTCCTCCTCCCCATCAGCCCCCAGTTTGTTCTCAGTATTCAAGAGTCTCTCATGGTTGCCTCCCTCCCTCTCCCCAACTATATTTTTCCCCTTCCCCTCCCCCATGGTGCTCTGTTAAGTTTCTCCTGTTACACTTATGAGTGAAAACATATGGTATCTGTCCTTCTTCACCTAACTTATTTCGCTTCACATGACACCCTCGAGGTCCATCCATGTTGCTACAAACGGCCAGATTTCATTCTTTCTCATTGCCATGTAGTACTCCATTGTATATATAAACCACATCTTCTTTATCCATTCATCAGGTGATGGACATTTATGCTCTTTACATAGTTTGGCTATTGTTGAAAGTGCTGCTGTGAACATTGGGGTACATGTGCCCCTATGCATCAGTGCTTGGGTAAATCCCCAGCACTGCCATTGCTGGGTCATAGGGGAGTTCTGTTGTTAATTTTCTGAGGAACCTCCACACTGTTTTCCAGAGCAGCTGTACCAGTTTACATTCCCACCAACAGTGTAGGAGGGTGCCCGTTTCTCTACATCCTTGCCAGCATTCATAGTCTCCTAATTTGTGTTGGCTCAGTTGGTTAAGCCGCTGACTTTGTCTCAGGTCATGATTTTGCGGTTTGCAAGTTAAAGCCCCCAGTCGGGCTCTGTGCTGATAGCTCATAGCCTGGAGCCTGCTTCAGAGTCTTTGTCTTCTTTTCTCTCTGCCCTCCCCCTGGTCATGCTCTGTCTCTGTCTCAAAAATAAATAAACGTTAAAAAAAATTTTTTTTTAAGGCCCATTCTAATTTTCTGATAGCTATTTTGACTTTGAAGATAATCTATGTGATATAACCATTTGCCATTATTTTAGACATTGTCCTAAACTGTTTACTAGCAGAGCATATACCCTAGATGAAGAAACTTTAGGCTTGAGGTCCTAACTGATGAAGGCTTTGCCGTTGTATAGTGCTAGCTGCCAGAGCCTCAGGGTTAGAGAACACAAATGACACAACCAAAGAGATATCAGCTTCCTTCGGCCACAGTAGACACTGATCGCCCTGTGGACAGGGCTCTGACACAGGCCCTCTGCCAGCAGAGGCACTTTGGCCCCATTATGCAGCAATAATTTGGTTTTCAGAGATACAAAGAAACCTACCTGAGCAAGACTTGCAGCCTACCACGTGCTGATATGTGGTGAACCCACTCGATGTTCTATAGGTTGATTAATAAAACCCTCTCAATGTGTACCATTCAAACGTGACCTTGATGGGCCCAATTATTTCAGCAGGCATTGAGCCCAAACGTGGACTGTCTTACAATACCCAAATGTCCACTGTCCGCTCGGCTTTATTGGACTCCTGGCAGTTATCTGGGAACTGGTATGAATATGTACCAGGTGGCCAGCAATCAAGGCTGGCTTACCTTTGACCTAACAGACTGATTATTCTCCGTTCTTTCCACTGACAAACTCCAAACTTCGGCCCCAGGATGGCAGTTTACCACCAATAGCCGTCACATAACACCGAACTGTAGCCTGTAGCTATTTGGGAAGGATCTCAGAAGTAGAGTCCTTTGAGCCACAGATGGAGAGCGTGTTCATTCAAGGGCACTGAGGCATCATCAGTCTTTGTGCTTTGCTGCCCTTGTTCAAGAACCTGGCTCTCGGCGTGGGTCTTTCCGGTCAGTGTATTCCTGACTACTGCCTTCCATTCCATGAAGGACACTTGGTAGCTCCTTTTTATGAGAAGGCTGCTCTGACATACTTAAGATATACCTGCACACTCCATCAGGAGAGTCACAGAGGTGCCCATTGGTAGTTAGAGTGAGGTCCACTAAAGCCCCCTGATAACAACAAATGATGATAATAATAATGTTGAGGGCTCACTCTATGCCAGGTACTATTCCAAGCGTTTATATATGTTAACTCAGGTAATCCTTGTAACTGTTTGGTAGGCTCTGTCATTATTCCCACTTTACAATTCATAAAACTGAGGCGCAGGGAGGTCAAGAAATTTGCCAAAGGTAACACGACAGAGAAGTACTAAAGGTAGGATTTAAACTCAAGCCAGCTCCTCCTGTGTCTGTGAGTCCAAACACTTGACTGCCTCCAGATTTAAACCAAATTTTGAATATCAGATATTCGCTTCAGGAAGACACTGAGTCTAGAATGCAGTGCGACACAGCCTACTGTCAGCCTGAGTAATCATACCTGATACACCAAATTTCACTGGACCTCGCTCATGCAGCTCATGTCATTGCCTTTTATATTTTATTTTTATTTATTTTTGAGAGAGGGGGAGGGGTAGAGAGAAGAGACAGAAGCCCAAGCAGACTCCACACTGTCAGTGCAATGCCTGATGTGGGGCTCAAACTCATGAACCGTGAGATCATGACCTGAGCCGAAATCAAGAGTTGGGTGCTTAAACAACTAAGCCACCCAGGTGCCCCCACGTCATTGCCTTTTTGTAATAACTTAGAGTAGCATGTACTCAGTTCCCCATGCAGTCTGTATTCTTCCGGGTTACCTGAGACGTAGGACCCAGTAGGATCCACAAGTTTGGGGTAGAGTTTTGCCCCAATCCTAATAGTTTTACCAGGTATTAGACTTCTTTCTTGGATTTGAGGACTCTCTGGGCTGGGGGCTTCTTCTTCAGTATTCAGTATTCTTCAGGGACTGCGTGTCCCTCCCACACTATGCCCATGTGTGAGACTGACAACTATTGGACTTAGAGGGCAAGTGCCCACGGCCCTTGATACTGTAGTGCCCGCAAAAATGTTTTAATTTCTTTTAAATATCAGAAGAAAGGGGCATCTGGGGGTCTCAGCTGGTTGAGCGTCTGACTTTGGCCCAGGTCATGATCTCATTGTCTCTGGGTTCGAGACCCACGTTGGGCTCTGTGATCACAGCTCAGGGCCCTGAGCCTGCTTCAGATTCTGTGTCTCCCTGTCTTTCTGCTCCTCCCCTGCTCACACTCTGTGTGTGTCTCTCTCTCTCAAAAATAAACAAACGTGAAAAAAATAAAATAAAATCAGAAGGAAAAAATGAACATAATAATAGTGAATATATAATCATGAATCCAGCCTGGATTATATTTTTCTTTATGCCAACATGATCACATGAAAGAATTTAGTATTTGTAAGAAGGCATCCACAAAAGTAAACGTTCCTGGGGCTCCCAAAAGCCGTAATGCATCCCTGACAGCGTGTGTTAGTTACTTTTGCCGCATAACATGTTACCTTCAAATCTAACAGCTTCAAATAGCGAACCTTTATTATCTCATTATTATCATCTAAGAGTCAGGAATTAGGAGGGATTTAGCTGGGTTGCTCTGGCTTCACTGCAGGAACCTCTGCCGCTCGGCTCACTCCTGTGTGTGTTAACCATTACACCATGGGGCCACAGGCTCCTGTGTGTGTTGACGGGTCTCCGTTCCACGCTGGCTGTCGGCCAAACACTTGAGTTCCTCACCGCTGTGCCTCTTCATAAGCTTCCGGAGTGTCTTCACAGAGCGGCAGGTGGTTTCCCCCAGAGTGAGTGCTCAGAGAGAGAGAGAGAGAGAGAGAGAGAGGCACCATGACAAAAGCCACAGTCTGTCAGTCTATTTGTATTTTCATTTTTATTTTTGTTGTTGTTTTTGCAAAACATATTTTGCACATATGCTACCCATATACCGTGGGTGGGCAAGGAGGTCTGCTCACCACGGTTACCCGGAGACCTGGGCCGATGAAAGTTCCATCTGGACACGCACTTCCAGATTGGCAGAGCCAAGGGAAAGAAAACATGTCGAACTGCATGCTGCCTTTTAAAAATTATTGTGTTTTATGATTTGAAATAATTATAGACTCCCAGAAAGTTGCAAAAACAGCACTGAATTTTTAATTTTCCACTTCAAAAACAAGCATCTTCTCTAAAAAAGAAGTGTTTCTGAGACCCTGAACTCTGAGCTCTGTTTTTAAAACCTCAGTTAGGGGCGCCTAGGTGGCTCAGTGGGTTCAGAGTCCCACCTCAGCTCAGGTCATGATCTCAGGGTTCCTGAGTTCCAGCCCCAAGTTGGGCTCTCTGCTTTCAGTGCAGAGCCTGCTTCAGATCTGCTGGCCCTCTCTTGCGCGGGGCCTCCCCGATCTCAAGCATGAGCGCACACACTCTCTCTCTCTCTTCCTCCCTCTCTCTCTCTCTCTCTCTCTCAAAAACAAATGTCAAACAAACAACCTTAGTTAGCTTCACCAAGCCATATAGTTCCAGGGACTAGACTTTATTTCTGAGCTAAAGGTTCTAGTCTGAAAAGAACAGGAAGACTGACTCACAAACATTAAAACAGAAAATCTACTTAAAAGTAATCATGTGACACATATATAAATGCACTAGAGATGATGGGGCCTCACCATTGACTCATGGTCCCCTCTGGTAGTTGATGTGCATGGGTGTGGGGCGAAGTGAGGGGAATAAAGAGGAACTTGAAGATTTTACTTTCTGTATGTCTACATAGTTCGTTTTGTGAGAATGTATTCATGTATATATAACTACAATAGGAAAGCTTTTATTTTTTCCTTGTAATCTACTCCTCCTCTTATTAATCAGGCATGCAGGCAGAGTCATGTCAAGTAAACATTTCTCAGGTTTATTGTCATTCCCTCCCACACGCAAAAATCGGCTATGATCCAATTTCTGCCTATGGGACTTCAGTCCCAAGTCCGGTGGGTGTGTGACTGTTGGGGCTCTAGGCATCAGACAGTGGTCCATGACGTCCCCCCACTTCAGGGATTCTCACTTAGCCAGACCACCTTGGCTGCGTGGTTCTGAGAAAGCAGGGAGCCCCTCTGCCATCAGCTCCGGTTTAAGTAACTGCTGGGCAGAGCCGGTTGGCAGCCAGGGGCAAAGTGGGTAAATTCCATTAGCACACTCCTTCAGGGGTCTCTCCCCAGGGTCCTCCGCGTTCTCCTCAGCTTCAGATGACCCTTCCAAATGTAACGGAGCGAAGGTGGGAGGTGACAGCGAGGCCAGTCCCAGTGATGACACCACATGCAGTATTTATTGAACTGCAGACTGATGGGAAGCCAAATACACAACACACACAAATACACAGATATACACGTACACAACACACACAGAGATACGTGCACACACACACACACACACACACACACACACACAGAAAACTACCAATTTACATTCCAGGGGCACCTGGGTGGCTCAGTCAGTTAAGCATCCAACTCTTGGTTTCAGCTCAGGTCATGATCTCATGGTTTTGGGAGTCTGAGCCCCGTGTCAGGCTGAGCATACTTGCAATTCTCTCTCTTTCCCTCTCTCTGCCTTTCCCCACTTGTGCTGTCTCTTTTTAATAAATAAATAAATAAATAAATAAATAAATAAATAAATAAATAAATAAATAAATAAATGCCCTAGCAGCAATCAGCAATGAAGTGGCCTGACAGCTCCAGAGCAGGTGCAGTCAGTGTTGCTGCAGCTTCCCCTGCTGTGAAGCCGGGTCACCCAGGCTCCCCTCTGCCTTATCACTCATGACACCAGAGACTGACGGCCCGAGAGTGGTCTGCAGCAACTGAGAAGGCTACTTTCGTGCTCGCTGCTGACCTTTTCACATTATTCTTCAGGAAGAATTTGTCCAGATTTACTGTTCACTGCTTCTATTTAAGGAAGTGCTTTAAAACATTGGGCTTTCCTCTATCTTAAACCGAGCCGAGCGTCTGGAAGACCTCATTTCACCAGGGGAAAAAGCAGGCAGTGCCTGGGGCAGAACGTCCCTGCAGCTTTCCCAGGCCCAGCAACGGCCATTTCTTTGCATTTGTCTTTTAGCGTCCAGTTTGTACAGGTGTGTTTTGTCTCTTTTTGCCATCAGCAGTGTTGCCAGACAACTATGTAAGTTATTTGTCTTCTAAAAATCAGCTTGGTTTTTCTGTGTTGCTGTCACCGTTCATTGTATTCGTTGTAATTTTTATCATTTTTATTTTCTTCTATTTTCTTTGAGTTCATGGTACTCCTCTTTGTTCCTGAAATTTCAGCTGAAAGCTTAGCTCATTCATGTTCAATATGTCTTATATTCTAATGAGTTTTAACTTAAGGTTACACATTTGCCCCCAATTTGTCTTTATCTGTATCCTCAAGTTGTGATTGGAAGCACTTCGGCTATTTCTTGGCACGATTTCATATTTTGTATTTTATTTCCTCTGACCCCATAAGTTACTCAGAAGCAAATTTTATTTCTGTCTGTTTTGAGTTTCTTTATCGTTCTGTTTTGATTTCTAATTTATTTTCTGTTGAGATTAGAGAACAGGACAGGTTTGATTTTGATTTCGCAAATATCTTGATATTGCCTTATTGCCTCCTCCTAGTCCATTTTTTTTTAATGTGTTTGGGGATTTATGAATCCCATAAGTTGTATGTGTGTATGTTCTATATCCTTCCTAATATTTAGTAAGCTGGATAAAAAATTTGCCAGGAGGTATGTTTAAAGTCTCTCACATTAGCATTATGGTTCTGTTAATCTCTCTTTATAATTCTTAGCATTTTTTTTTATATTTGAGATTGTTTTTGCGGGTATGCAAAAACATAATTATTATACAGGCTTAAGGGATCTTCTCATTTATTATTACATAATTTCTCTTAATCCCTACAGTGCTTGTTATGGACTGAACTGTGCCCTCCTACCCCAACATTCATAGGATGAAATCCTAACCCTTCCTAATACCTCAAAATGTAACTATAATTAGAGATAGGGCCTTTAAAGAGGTAATCAGAGGGGCGCCTGGGTGGCTCAGTCGGTTAAGCAGCTGACTTTGGCTCAGGTCATGATCTCGTGGTTCATGGGTTCGAGCCCTGCATCAGGTTCTGTGCTGACAGCTCAGAGCCTGTAGCCTGCTTCAGATTCTGTGTCTCCCTCTCTCTCTGACCCTCCCCCACTCACGCTCTCTTTCTCTCTGACTCAATAATAAATAAAAACATTAAAAAAAAATAAAGAGGTAATCAGAGCAAAATGAAGTCATATGGTGGGTCCTCATCCAATATGCCGGGTGTCCTTATAAAAAGAAGAGGTTAGGACAAGGCGGGTACATACACGAAGGAGAAAGACCATGTGAAGACACAGTGAGGAAAAAACCATCTGCAAACTGAGGAGAGAGGACTCAGATAAAAGGCATACCTGCGGGGAAAAAAAATTGATTTGGGGTTTTAACCTCTAGAACTATGAGAAAATAAATGTCTGTTAAGCCGGCCAGTCTGTGGTACTTTGTTACGGAAGCCCTAGCTGACGAATAGAGGTCAGTGCTAGGGCTGCCCCGTCTTACGGGTGGACCCTGGTGTTGGGGTCCGGAGAGCTTCTCCCAGGAAGTGGCCTGTCAGCCGGCATCTCAGGACCGTATTCCTCCTCAGGCCTCCAGGTAGAAGGAGCTCATCTTTTCTCTTTATTTTTTTATTGATCGTGCTGTATCAGTTTCCTTTTTGTTATTACTTGTCAGGTGCGTCATAAAGATTGGTAAGAAAGAAGAGATGTGTGATTATTTACTGATGCCATGATTGTCCTGACAGAAAGTTCAATGGAATCTTACAAAAACTCCTAGAATAAGTGAATTTAGCGAGATCTCAGGAAATAGTCAAGATAAAAAAATCATTTGCACTTGTATGTACTAGCAACAAACAATTGGAAAATGAAATTTGAAAAAAAAATCCAAGTGGAGATGGAAAACAGACAAGGGAATATTTAAATCAGGAGTCACTGGATGAGGCTGATTAGAGAAAGAGCTGGAAATAGATGAGGGAAGTGGGCCCAGGATTGAGCTCTGGGCATCCCAATATTTGCTTTTTTTTTTTAAAGATTTTTAAAAATGTTTTTTAATTTATTTTTTGATAGAGAGACAGAGCATGAGAGGGGGAGGGGCAGAGAGAGAAGGAGACACAGAACCAGAAGCAGGCTCCAGGCTCTGAGCTACCTGTCAGCACAGAGCCTGACGCTGGGCTTGAACCCACGAACGTGAGATCTGACTTGAGCTGAAGTCGGAGGCTTAATTGACTGAGCCCAGGCACCCCAGGGCATCCCAATATTTAGACGTGGAACTGAAGAAGGGGGGATTCGCAAAGGAGGCTGAGCCAGAGTTGCCAGGACCCAATGTCTCAGAAACCAAGAGAGCTCATGTGGCCACCTGAATCTGCCGCCACCAAGAAGTCATGAGTGATAAGGCAGAGGGGAGCCTGGCTGACCCCGCTGGTTAAGCTTCCGGCTCCTGATTTCGGCTTAGGTCATGATCTCCCAGCTTGTGAGTTCAAGCCCCACGGCAGGCTGAGCCTGCTTGGGATTCTCTCTCTTTCTCTATCTCTGCCCTCCCTTACTTGTGTTGTCTCTTTTCATCAAATACATACGTACATACTTACATACGTACATACCCCAGCAGAAACGAGTGGCCAGACAGGACCAGAGCAGGTGCAGTCAGTGTTGCCGCAGCTTCCCCTGCTCCTGGAAATCCCGGAAAGGGGACGTGAAGCCGCCAGAGACTGACGGCCCGCGAGTGGTCTGGGGCAACTGAGAAGGCTACTTTCGCGCTCGCTGCTGACCTTTTCTCATTATTCTTCAGGATTACTACAGACTGGCTGACTTAAGCAATAGCTATTTATTGTCTCAGGACTTTAGAGGGTTGGGAGTACAAGCTCAAGGTACCAGCTGATTCGGCATCTGGTGAGAGCTCTCCTCTGGCCTGTGCACTGTTGCCTTTTTCCCTATGCACACCCGTGGCAGGGAGAGGGAGAGACCTCTTCCTCTTTATAAAGCCTGGAGTCCTCTGGGAAGAGGGCCCCACTCTTAGGACTTCACTCAAACTGAATTACCTCCTTATCTTCAGATACAGTCACATTGGAGGTAGGGCTTCAACATATAAATATGGGGGGAGGGGGGCAATGAAGTCCGTAGCATCCAACACCAAATGTGCTGTTTTGCAGCTGCCTCATCTGATGCTACCAGGATGAAAAAAATAGAAAGTGTGGCTCACTAATCCCCATGAGAAATGCTCAACTGTTACTTTTCCTCTTTTTTGTTTTTGACAATCACATCTGTTGACTACAACCGAACATTTTGAATAATGTGCATGGGCCAGATGTTCTAGGCATCAGGTGGAGGGAGACGGTAGGAAGAGAGGAAGGGCTGCAGATGAATTTTGCTATTTGCCAGAATCTACAGCTAAAACAATACAAAGTTATAGGGTGCCTGGGTGGCTCAGTCAGCTGAGCTTCTGACTTCGGCTCAGGTCATGATCTCATGGTTTTTGAGTTCAAGCCCTGCATCAGGCTCACTGCTCTGACCTGCTTCAGACCCTGTGTCCCCCACGGCCAGCCCTTCCCCTTTCATGCTTGTTCTCTCTCTCCCTCAAAAATAAGTAAACATTAAAAAGTATTTTTTTAAAAATGATAAAAACAGGCGTTTTTTTTGTTTTTTTTTTTTTTACTCTTATTCAATAGAGTACTGGAAGATCTAGCCACCGCAGTAAGGCAAGAAAAAGAAATAAAAGGCATAGGGACACCTGAGTGGCTCAGTCGGTTAAGCATCTGATTTTGGCTCAGGTCATGATCTCATGGTTCATGAGTTCCAGTCCTGCATCGGGCTCTGTGCTGACAGCTCAGAGCCTGGAGCCTGCTTCAGATTCTGTGTCTCCCTCTCTCTGCCCCTCCCCTGCTTGTTCTCTCTCTCAAAAATAAATAAATAAACATTAAAAATAAAAAGAAACAAAAGGTATATCCTTTAAAAAGGAGGCAACAAAACGGTTTCCCACAAGTAATAAGCAAGTTCAGATAGGCCACAGGATAAAAGAACAATGTACAAAAATCGATTGCATTTCTGTATAGTAACAGTGAACATACAGAGCTGAAATTAAAAATCATTTGCAATATCATTACTATTTGTAATTGTTCCAAAGAAAATAAATACTTAGGTATGCACTTAAAAACATGTATAGAATCTATATGTGGAAAATAATAAATTCTGATAGAAGAAATAAAAAAAGACATAAATAAATGAGAGACATAACTTGATCATGGATTGAAAGAATCAATATTGTAAAGATGTCACTTCTCCCCCAGTTAATCTATAAGCTTAATACATTTCCTATCAAAATTCTAGCAAGTCTTTTTTTTTAATGTTTTATTTATTTTTGATACAGAGAGAGACAGAACATGAAAGCGGGAGGGGGATGAAGACAGGGAGACACAGGATCTGAAGCAGCTCCAGGCTCTGAGCTGTCAGCACAGAACCTAATGCCGGGCTCAAACCCATGAACTGTGAGATCATGACCTGAGCTGACATTGGAGGCGTAACCGACTGAGCCACCCAGGCACCCCTCTAGCAAGAGTTTACATAGGTATAGGTAAGCTTATTCTTAAATTTATAGGGAAAAGCACTGAACCCAGAGTAGCTAAAATAATCTTTACAAAGATAGATAAAGTTGGAAGAATTACTCCATCTGATACTGCAGTCTTAACTCTACAGCTACAGTAATGAAGGCAGTGTGATATTGACTGAGAAATATTAATGGAACAGCATAGAGAACCCAATAGTGGGCCCCCACAAACATGCTCACCTGACTTCTGGCAAAGGTACAAAAGTTTTTCAAAGTAGGAGGGATAGCCTTATCATTAAATGGTGCTTAAAGCAACTGGATATGGGGGGAGGGGAATATGAAACTTGACCTAAATCTGCTATCTTAAAAAAAATAACGCAAAATGGATCCTAGACTTAAATATAAAATGTAAAATTATGACTGTTTAGGGGGCAAAAAGTGGTAAATTGAATCTCATCAAAACTAAAAACTTTTGCTTTGTGAAATCATCTGTGAAAGAGAATGAAAAGAAGACACACTAATGACTGGTAGAAAATATTTGCAAACCACATATCCAATGAAGGGCTATTGAGGACGTAAAAAAATTTTCAAGATTAAACAGTGAAGAAACAGTCCAATTATAAAATGCACAAAAAGAAAAAAGGCATTTTATCAAAGAGGAAATAAACATGGTAAATAAGCACATGAAAAGATGTTCTTCATTACTAGCCATCAGGAAAATGCAAATGAAAACTACAAGTCACCATCACCGTACACCTCTCAGAATGGTTAAAATAACAAATAACAACAACAAACACAGAAGATACATCTGGAGTAGGACACTGAATCCAGGAGATGGGATTGGGTTGCTCACCACGTTGCTGTTGGGAACGTGAAATGGTGGAGCCAGTCTGGGAAAATTTGGCAATTTCATCTGGAACTCACTTGCAACTACCGAATGATCCAGTAAGCTCACTCTTTATTCCAAAGAAGTGAAGACTCCCTTCACACACATGTTCACAGCAGCCTATCTGTAATACCCCCAAACGGAGTCAACCCAAGTGTCCTTCCATAGGTGGTAGTTAAAACCTGTGGTATGTACACAGCATGGAATACTACTCAACAATAAATGGGAAGAGTCTGTCTGATAAATATAACGACTTAGATGAATCTCCAGAGAATTATGCTGCGTTTATTTATTTAAAATATTTTTTAAATTTATTTTTGAGAGATAGGGACAGACAGCGTGAGCAGGGAGGGTCAGAGAGAGAGGGAGATACAGAATCTGAAGCAGGCTACAGGCTCTGAGCTGTCAGCACAGAGCCTGACGCAGGGCTTGAACCCACGAACTGTGAGATCATGCCCTGATCCGAAGCCAGCCGCTTAACCGACTGAGCCACCCAAGCGCCCCTATGCTGCGTTTAAAAAGCCAATTCCAGAGGCATCTGGGTGGCTCAGTTGGTTGAACATTTGACTCTTGATTTCAACTCAGGTTAGGATCCCAGGGTCATGGGATTCAGTGCTGCATTGGGTTCTGTGCTGATCATGGAGGATGCTTGAGATTCTCTCCCCCGTCTCTCTCTGTCTCTCTCTCTCTCTCCGCCCCCCTCCTACCCCCTTCCTGCTGGCACATGGGTGCTTTCTCTCTCTCAAAATAAATAAGCTTTAAAAAAATGCAAATACAAAGCCAGCTCCAAAGGGTCAGATAGTTTTCTCTAAAAGATTACATAACATTTTTTTAAAGGCTCCTTGCTCAATGTGGGGCTCAAACTCAGGATTCTGAGATCAAGAATCACATGCTCTACCAACTCAGCCAGCTAGGTGCCCCTAACAGTTTTGAAATTGTAAATTGTTATAAATGGAGAGCAGAGCAATGGTTGGGTAAATAGCAGGGAGGTGGGTGTGATTATGAAAGGGAAACAGGAAGGGTCTTGTGACATTGGAATATTCAGTATCTTGACTACCGAGTTGCAGGCACAAAGCTCATGTGTGATAAAATTGTATGGTACTAAATTCTGGACACACATGCACACACACTTGCAAGTCACATGGGAGGAACCTAAATTGGACTGGTAAATTGTATCAATATCCTGGACGACACTGTACTGTCGTTGCTATTGGGGGAAACGGCAAAATGCCCCCAGAATTTCTCTGCATTATTTCTTAGAACTGCATCTGAATCTACAATGATCCCAATAAATAATGCAATTAAAAAATGAAACTTTTAGGGGTGTATTTCAAGTGTATGTGGGTCCCAGGAGAGAAAGTAAGAAAACAATCTTTTTTTTTTTTTTTAAGAACGAAGAAATAAGCTGCTTAAAGATGGGCTGTTTGCCACAGAACCACAGCTCTGTCTTGATTTGCAGTCTGAGGAGGGCAGGGAGGCTGCGAAAGCTTAGAGGTCTACAGTGGCCACCAAATTCCAGCTGAAATGTGAACCTGTGGTGGTGCACCGCAGCTGTGTTGCTGGAGGGCATGGAGATCGAGAGGCTGAAGCAGGAGCTGCCAGCACAACTGTCTTTGCTCATCTCCAAGGTTTCATTTAAACGATTTCATGAGTTTTGAAGATACTTAAACACTTTTAAGCAGTAACAGTTTTACCCAAAAGTCAATAAACTTCAGAAACTGCTGAAACTAGCCTTTTTCCTAGCCTATTCCAATAGTTTAGTTTGCCTTTTTTTTTTTTGTAAGGAAGAGCAGAAAGCAAAAGTTAAAGTTACCATGTCAAATGGTTTGCTTGCGTTGCCTTTTCTTTGAACCTTGTGGGCGAATTCCCTTTTGGTTGTAATGTAGATGCTGCTTTACCTTCTCTGAGAACGTGATTTTTAGGCTGTGAGTATCATCCCAGGAACTAATAGTCAATAGAACATGAGCAGTTTCTGGAAAAGTACAACTCTGTACAATATTATTAGTATTGTCTTGGTTTCTGTTTATTTTGCTTTTCTTCCCATTTTGGGTTCAAGTATAATAGATTCTGTCTGGGCCATCTCGTGCCCCAGCTTTCCTGAACAATGGCAAAAACTTCTTCCATAAAATATCCTCTCAGTTTTTCCTGGGCCCTTACAGAACCCCAAGCTCTGGTATATAAAATTCTTGACAGTTTTAGAGTGTTCGTAAAGAAAGTGGTGAGGAAAGATAGAGTGAGAGCAATTTTAGGAAAGAGGCAGGGGAGCCAGTATGCCGCTTTTTTTTTTTTTAAAGGAAGAGACTGAAAACATAACATTTCAGTTTACTTGGTCAGTGTCTGATTGAAACAGTCTACCTCCTGTTTATGAGAGGAGTGTGGTAATATTTTAAAATAACACTCTATAACACATCACGTTTAACAAGATTTCAGAGTGGATGACTTCCTGTCCATATTTCCTATACAGATATGATTTGCTTTGGGAATAACAGTCAGAAATGCTCAAGTCCTGTTGTACGCCATTTCCTGAGCCCAACTTGGAATTTATGGTTATCGGTTTCATTACATAGTCTTGAGATTAGACCTTGAGTTTTATGCTGTCAGAAATTTCCTCATACTGGGCGACAGTTAGCAAGACCAGGAGCTCATCTGGACTCAAAAGCTATGAGTGAATCAGCACACGATAAGCAGGTCAGAGCTGAAAGCTGTGGCAGGCATGGTGATCAGATTGTCGGCCAACAGTAATCTTATCTGGGACAGTTTAGCGCTGTGTAGATCTGGAAAAAGACAAGTCCAAACCATCTGCAGATCTGGAAAAGAAGAGAGACAGGTATGTGTGCTGGGGGAAGACTCTTGAAAAGAATGCAGACATACCTGCTAGATGAGCCCTGGAGGAAGAAATAATTACTTTCAGAAACAAAGAAGGAGAAGATATCAAAAATGTAAGCACAGCATATAAGTAGGTTGATGATTGTACATGACGAAGAACCTCGTTCTCATTGTGTAAGTTAAAGTTTGACTCCCCCGCCTACGCCCCCGAATCAAGGCAGAGAGTGAGAGCACCCCCTTGGACAGCATCCATCTGCGTTCTTGCTGGCTCTGCTCCGTCACCATGAGCGAGTTTCTTAAACCCTCAGAGCATCAGTTTCCTCACCTGAAAAATGAGGATTCTGTTACGTACATCACATGTTTGTGGTGGTGACTGAGTGAAGTAATGTGTAAACGGCTTGAGGTTCATGTTGAAAGAATGGAAAGGTTCTGACTGTTAAAACCACTTCACAGGCGTCCACCACTCTAATCTGCTCAACATACCGGCACATCGGATACCACATGTTCATCTTTGTAGGAATATTATTGCATGGATTGGGCAGGGATGCAGTGTCCCCATTTTAGAGATGAGGAAAAGGAAGCTCAGTGATGAGTCCTGAGGTCACCCAGCGGGTGAACAGTAGGCCTTGGGTTACAACCCTGTTGGTTCTTAAATTTAAGCAAAAATCAGAATCACCTGGATGGTGATTAAAACCCAGATTGCTGAGCTCTCCAGCCATTTTCCAGTTCAGGAGGTTTGGGGTGGATCCTAAGAATTTGAATTTTTTTATTGGGTGATGCTGACACCGCCGGTCGTAGGACCCCACTTTGCAAACCACTGCGCTAGACGACAGCAAGGCTCTCAAACATACGTGCTCATAATACCACCTGGGAGCCTAAGCAAATAAGGGAAAATAAATGAACCCGTGATTGCTCAAGTCTGTGAATTTTCTTTTTTTTAAGTTGGTATTTTTTTTAATGTTTATTTATTTAAGAGAGAGAGAGACAGAGAGAGAGAGAGAACAGGGGCAGGGTGGGGAAAGAGGGGGAGACAGAGGATCCAAAGCGAGCTCTGCACGGGAAGCAGACAGCCCAAAGCTGGGCTCGAACTCAAGAACCCAACTGTGTAATCATGACCTGATTGCCACATCTGAAAATTTGCATTAAAAAATATATATGTATACACATATATATAGTATTAATATAAAATATTTGTAGGGACAACTATTTAGAGACATTTTACATTTATGATCCCAAATTTTCCATTTCATTCTGCAAAATTTTCTATTATTGTTTGCCAGATATTGAATAGGTTTAGCAAATAAGTGAGATTATAGATCTTAGCTGAAGCAATAGTTTCCCTCATATTGTGATGAATAGTGATACTTTGAAATTCTCTTACGAAATAGTAGATAGTTGGTATTTTAGCTTTGACAAAATAGAAATTAAAACCTTGTTTTAAAAAAATATTCTGGCGCCATCTGGGTGGCTCAGTCAGTTAAGCGTCCAACTTTGGCTCAGGTCATGATCTCACAGTTTGTGGGTTTGAGCCCCACACCAAGCTCTGTGCTGACAGCTCAGAGCCTGGAGCCTGCTTCAGATTCTGTGTCTCTCTCTCTCAAAAATAAATAAACATTATAAAATTTTAATAAAAAACATCCTGCATTTTACTATCAAACTGATGAAATGTCTTAAGACTTTTAGTCCTTGAAGAATGAATTTAAAAGTTATGTTTTACAGATACATTTTTCCTGAAATCTTTGTTGATATATTATACTATTAATTATATTTTGAAAATGCTGTTTATGTAATTCATTATGACAAAAAACTTAGTTCTTTAAAAAAAATTTTTTAATGTTTTGTTTATTTTTGAGAGAGAGAGAGAGAGAGGGAGGGAGGGAGGGAGGGAGAGAGAGGGATAGAAGAGAAGGAGACACAGAATCAGAAGGAAGTTCCAGGCTCTGAGCTGTCAGCACAGAGCCTGATGCGGGGCTCGAACCCCCAAACCATGAGATCATGGCCTGAGCCAAAGCTGGACGCTCAACCGAATGAGCCACCCAGGCGCCTCCAAAGTTATTTCTTTAAAAACTATGTCCCACAGTAGTTTTGTTGGTACCACTAATTAGAAATGGATGATTACTATTTCCTTTTATAATATATAAGTTCTTAGAGAGAGTTATCAAATAATCGGTTTTCATTTTCACCCATTTCTTGTCAGTGCCTAGTCATAATTTTATGTTCACAGGCTAAATTATTAATAATATGTATTTGACAAAAACCCTATGAAATATGGATTGCATTCATCATATTTTGAGTTTATATAGCATCTCTAAGAAATCTCGAATGCTTTGAAAATATTGTTTCCTTTATTTTCCCAGTACTATTTTTGAGGAGCAGATGGGTAACTGTCACAGTTGAAAGATTAAATGAGAGAATGCTTGCAAAGACGAACTCAGCACAGGGACTGGTGCCCAGCCAGTGCTCATTTAGTTAGCTGCTGTCATCGATGCCACTCGTAGTGTTGACTTTTTGGTAGATCTATGGGCATTACCGTTTCATCTGATGAGTACTTTTTTGCACCCAGTATATAAAGGCATTGATTATTGGTCATTCACGTCTTTTTCTCCGTAGCCATTCAAATGGTTTTTATCAGAATGCATTTAAATTGGCCGTGACAGCAGTATCTTGGCAAGCCGAGTCAGGAAGATAGCATACCAGTTTGTAATGAAAGAGAGCTTTCTAGAACAGCACCCAGCCACTGTTAGATGATGATTTTCCTATAAGAGACTCCATGTTAGATCTTTCATTCTACAACAAGTTGGAGATGTGATCTCTCTGGGGGTCTCAAATTATAGGGCTGTCTTCCTTTCTAGGTCAGGTCTTACCTAATCTCCATGAGATGAGAGTTTCAAGATACTAAGAGATAGCAAGTAGAGATGTTATCTTGTTTAACTGTCACTTCATTTATTCATGATAAAACTAATGCCAAGTGGTATTCAGATACTACCCACGTGGCTTCCAGCTGTCTGCCAAGGGTAGATTCTTTGCTGGGCTGTCCAGAATACCAACCCGGCACATCTCTCTGTTATGAAGGGTGCACTGAGGACTTGTCCAGAGCGGAGTTTGGTGGGGAGGGCAGAGCTACCGCTTCAGAGCAGAAGAGAAATGGTTGGACTCTTTTTACAGAGAAAAACTAGTGACTCAGGACTGGTAAACAATCACAACTATTTCATGTCATTGAAAGCTTGTGTGACGGCACGTAATCAAGTTTCTTACCTTGTTGAAGGTACTATGGACTAAGTTTTATTTTTTAATTTTTTTAAATGTTTTATTTATTTTTGATACAGAGAGAGACAGAGCATGAGAGGGGGAGGGTCAGAGAGAAGGAGACATAGAACTGGAAGCAGACTCCAGGCTCTGAGCTAGCTGTCAGCACAGAGCCTGACGCGGGGCTCGAACCCACGAACGTGAGATCTGACCTGAGCCAAAGTCGGAGGCTTAACCGACTGAGCCACCTAGGCGCCCTGGGACTAAGTTTTTAATCCTTTCATAGAAACATTTAAAAAGCAAGCATAGGTTTTTAGACAGGTTCTTTTTTTTACTTTTAAATTTTTTATTATTTTTTTTTTAGTGTTTATTTTTGAGAGAGAGAGACACACAGAATTTGAAGCAGGTTCTAGACTCTGAGATGTCAGTTCAGAGCCCAATGTGGGGCTCAAATCCATGAACTGGGAGATCATGATCTGAGTCAAAGTCAGACACTCAAATGACTGAGCCCCCCAGGTGCTTTGAGACAGAGAGTCTTAAAGAAGTTTTGCAAACATGGCATCTCCTTTCCTCTGCTGCCACATGTATACTATTGTTTCTGGGGAAGGACTCTCATACTTGCAGTGCCAAGCCGGAACTCCACGTTCACAGGTTACGAATTGTGTCAATAACAATGAGTAGAAGTACAGTAGACCTTTAACAACATGGGTTTGAACTGTAGGGTCTACTTATACATGGATTTTAAAAGATAAATACAGTGCAGTACTGTGACTGTATTTTCTCTTCCTATAACTTTCTTAACATTCTCTTTACCTTTATTGTAAGAATACAGTATATAATACACATAATATACAAAATATGTATTAACAGTAGGCTATTAGTAGTTAAGTTTTGGATGAGTCCAAAGTTAACACATATATTTTTTGACTGTGGCGGGGCTTAAGACCCCTGCTCAGGTGTCAACTGTAAACAGAATGGAACCAAACACAACAAAACCCATCACTATACAATCAATTACTAAGTACTCTTGAAGTGGATGGGCTTTTCCAGACAAAGGAAGAAAGTTTACGGGTTGCCATTTGAAAACGTAGGACTCATTTCAGCAAATTTCTAAAGCAGGAATGCTCAGCTGTCTATAGGTTTCCAAATAAGAACTAGGTTACTTTAAGCGCTTTGCAAAATTTGACCTATTTCCAATTTATACTCCCTTTGGCAAAACAGATATGATGCACCCTACAATGAAAGGAAATAGATGAAAATAAGATCACTGTTTCATGGAAAAGCAAATAGACACACACACAACAAGATCTAAGGGAATAAATTTCACTCTTGAGTTTCTTGGCAGCCGAAGGAAAAAGGTAAAGAATAATGGAGAGAATGTTGAATTTGGAGGCATAAAGAATAGATTCCAGTTTGGCAGTCTGCAGTTGTCATTTACTAGCAGGGTGAGAAGGATCTTTCCCTTAAAGCATCTTCTTAGATTCTGTGTCTTTAAAAAAAAAATGTGGATAACAAGAATCTGGAAGAATATTGGGAAGATGTAAGGAGACACTCTATATGAAGGAAAACTCTAGGGCATAATAAAAATGAAAGCAGCTATAATGAATAGTTATAATAATGAATAATATAATAATGAATAGGAAACAGAACTTAAAAAAAAATTCCGACCAGGTTTTATTGGTCTGTCTTCCCCTACAGTCTGGAACACGCAGAGCACATAACATGTTTGCTGAACTAATGAAAGTAGGAAAGGGGACAGTTCCCAGATGTTTTCTCTGTAAGCTGGAGCAAATGTTTGACCAACTTCATTCATTGAGTTAATCAAGAAAAGATGAAGGTTAGATCCCCAGCAGCTGAGAAGAGCTGCAGAAGGTCTCATGCATATGGAGTGTTCCACGGTGAACTCAAGACCACAGTGCTAAACTGGCTCTCAGTACTGCCCAGCGACCCGCTATGCTGTCTGGGCAACTTCTTCTATCACCCTCCCCCAAGACTTACGCCTTCCACAATCTCCACCCACTTAATTCTCCACTCTTCATACCTGAACTTTAAGAATTCTTCCCTGACCTGTGCCAAATTAAGGCTCGCTATTGTAAACCACCGTAGTACCACTTAACCTTTTCCTTTCTGGCATCTATCGTAGCTCCAAACTTACTTTTATTTGCATCATTATAATTGAACTTATTATCACCATTATTAGCGGTATTTGAATAAATTATTAATCAAGTTAATTGTTACATTATTGTTACACTTATTTGCGTGATTATTACATTTATATAATCATGCCCCTGGGCTGGCTCCCTTAGCTCCAACAGAGCCGGGACCTGTTTTTTGTGCAATCTTGTGTTCCCTCCCAGGTCTAACACAGTGCCTGGAGCATAGTAGGTGCTCAGCCAGTGTTTGTTAATCAGCTTTTCTAACCTCTAGAACTCTGTCTAGTGGGGCTACAGGCCTACGTGTAAAATGGTATATTAAAGTCTGTATAAAGTTCCAGAGGATTTTGCAGCTCCCCAACCCGGGGAGCCTCAGCAAGGAAACCCGGAATGCCTGTTTTGCAATGTGAACCCAGCAGAAAATGTTTTGGGAGGCGCCGGAACTCCGCCCCTTTACAACAACGAAACAAACCCATGCCCGAAGTAGCTCTAAAATGCTTTCCTGGAGCAGACACACCGATTGCAACAGAGGCATGTGCTCCCGGGGAGGACCTGGAATAAACCTTGCAAATATCCGGCGCGCGTAGCCCGGCTTGCCAGCTGGAGGCTGCGCCGGGACTGCCCCCTCATTTCTCCCGCGCGAAACCCGGCCGGACGGCTCCACTCCCTCCCGCCGCTGCAGGGGGGAGCCCGGCGCCCCCGCACCGGCCGCCTCCTGGGGCCGCGCCCGGCCGCCGCCTCCTCTCACGCCGCGGGCGAAGCGAAGTTCAGCGGTCGCGAAAGTCTGGTCGGAGACCGTAGGCTCGCAGCCCAGCGCGGCGGCGCCGAGTGGGCGGCGCGGCGAGCTCCCCCGTCCCGGGCGCCGAGTGCGCCCCTCCCCGGGCCCGCCGGAGCTCCGGGCGCAGCGCGCGGGCTGCGCGGCCGCGGGTGTTCTGCTGGCGACGCGCCCGTGGCGAGCCAGGTTCCCGCGGCCGCGTGGTAGCAGAAGGCTCGAGCCCGGGAAGAATGGAGTTGGCGTCTCGCTCGCAGGTGAGGGTCCCGCCGCCGCGCGGACGCTTCACGGCCTGCCTGCCGTTTGCGCCCGGCCCTGCCCCCCGCCTGGGGCTGGAAACGTGGCCTTGGGCCACCGCCTTGTGGGGCTGGCCAGCCCGGCCCGGCGAACGCCGGAGCGGGCGCGCCTCGCAGGTGTGCGCAGCGGGTCGCCGCAGTGCCGGTGGCACCGGAGAGGCTGGGCGTCCCCGCGCGCCGCGCCTTCCTCCGTGCCGGGTGGGTGCCCGGGGGCGCAGGCCGGGCCGCTGGGGCCGCGAGCCCAGGGAGTGGACACGTTTCGAGGGAGGCGCAGGCGGGGTTGGAGAGGGGTGTCCGGGGAAGTTTCTGGTGCGCGGTCCCCACTTTCTCCGAGAATTGGCATAGAAATAAGGAAGTTTCAGGAAAGAGATTTTTTTTTAAAAAACAACCGTCGAAGGTCCCGTTTCAACTCGGGTAATGGAGTGAAATTTACAAGGAATTGCTCTTGTATTTGTTCTAAGACTTCAGTATCTGTTTTCAAGGAATTTGTAAACACTTGGAAGGGGAAATGGCAACGTTGTGAGGCCAAGTTAAAAAACAAAAAGCTCCAAGATCACAAAGCGTAAACACAGCAGGACCCCAGTTACGCATTATGGTCCTAATTAGGTTTTAAAAATCTCCATTAACGCACTTTTGAGAGCACCCCCAGATGTTTCCGTGCGTGGTGGGAATGTGAACGTGGATTCAGTTTCCTATTTTACTTCTTAAAAGAGCTTTTCCTGACTTTCTAGTAACGAACATGCCTAGTATTTTCAGAGGTAAGCAATACCAACTTTTTTGAAATGAACTAAAAATAAAACTTTTAGAAAGGGAAGGAAGCAGCTTGTGGGAGCTGGGGGAGGCTTTGTGTAACGGGTTTTTGGTGGTTGTTGGTTTTTTTGTTTTTGGTGAGTGCCTTTGACTCACCGTTTCCACTTTCCCTTGGACTGGGTGGTATTTTACCTCTTTACCTGGGCGCTGGGCCTCAGGTAGAGAGAGAGAGGTGGAGGGAGGAGAAAGAGAGAGAGGCGGGGCCCAGGGCCTCGGCATTGGGAGCCTGAAGCAATCCAGCGACGCCCAGGCTACCAGAGTGGTCAGTGGTGCCTGAGCTCAGGCTGCTGTCACCTGCCTGAGTCCCGGCGCGAATTAAGGGCAGAGCCACTAACGGTCGCTTTGGCCATTTAGTGATGTGTGCAAGGTTTCCCGCAAGTAGACATTTGAGGGGAAAAAATGTGGATGTGTATGAGAAAGTAGGATTTTTAAATTTCCCCAGTGAGCAGAGGTATTAAAAGCAAGGAGAAGAACTCAAGAGTAAGAAGGACTGAGACAGGGTTAGTTTTTTGCCTTTATTTTGTTTTGCGCTGGCCTTGATGATATAATTAGTATCTTAAGCTTCTAGGAGCCTTGAGGTTCTCTAGGACCTCACCCTTTTTGGAAGGAGCCTTGAGCCCTAGGCGAATTTCTTCAGAAAATGTATCTTGACGATGGAGGATTATGCAAACCTGTTGTTCTGCCCTACCTACACTTCCACCACTTAGATACATAGTTCGTGCTTAGATTTAAAATGTCCCAGGTGCGCCTGGGTGGCCCAGTCAGTTGGGCTTAGGACTTCCGCTCAGGTCATGATCTCATGGTTGGTGGGTTTGAGCCCCGCGTCAGGCTCTGTGCGGACAGCTAGCTCAGAGCCTGGAGCCTGTCTTCAGATTCTGTGTGTCTCTCTCTCTTTGATCCTCCCCTTCTCTCTCTCTCTCTCTCTCTCTCTCTCTCAAAAACATAAAAACATTAAAAAAAAATTAAAATGTCCCAGAACGTGTGGTTGGGAGTGAACATTTTACTGTCAAATAATGAGGCTAATTTTTGGTGGCTCTAAAATGTTTAAATAAACTATTTACCAGGTGGGGGTAATCCACAAATTATAATCTGACCTGTGATTATAATTGTACCAATTAGGGCAAATTACTTATGGAAGATGATCAGGTTTTTTTTTTCTTTCCTAAAGACCTAATTGGCATCACAAATTAAGACGTGTGATGTGTGACGATTTTTCCAGTGGAAATGTTTCTGTTTATCATAATTTAAATGTGAGCAGATTATAGTCTCTTTAAATTAGTGGGGAGGTTCTGTAGGGTGGGCAGGTGACTGTAGGTAAGAGCACTTAATGAGCGTTTCCGGCAGAGCGAGATGCTAAATTCGAGTGGCTGTGGACCCCAGCCGTAGGAATGAAGCCGGTGGCGAATTGCGTGCAGCAGCCCTAGAGCCCCGTGTGCAGTGGTTTTGAGGCTCACATATACAGTGACTATAATTTCCGTCCCCTAGGGCAGAACTGGAAGGGATTCCAACAAAGCCGCTTAGGCCTGATGTTCGGAGAAGATACTGATTTAAACAGAACTCCCTTCGAGTTTCTGCTTTTTTGGCACCCTCACTCCTGGGTCAGATTTGAGGTTTTAAGATGGGGGCCCCACCTCCCATGGGTGAATTCCTGATGGCGCCGACCACTGGCTCTTCTCGTGTTTGTGTTGGATGACAAGAGGGGTGCCCAAAAGGCCAGGGTGTGGTCCCTTCCCGAGAGGTCTCGGGGTGCAGCTCAGACCGGAGCAGAGAAGCCAGGAGGCCGTGAATGTCAGCGTTGTCTTCTTACTTCCTTCTTGCTCGAGCGTGCAGGTTGGACTCTAGAGAAGGAAAGGAAGCTAGGTGGCGTCCTGATAATGCATGGCGTGCAAGGGGTCAAGAGGGGCTTCTCTGGTGTTGACCTCGGAGCCACAAAGTGTGGTCTTCGGCGTCTCCGACTTACCACCTGTGCCCAGAGAGCTTCAAAAGCTGCTCACAGAGGGGGCTTCGTGTGACTTCTTGGAAGGACCCCACAATGATTTGTCATTTTTATAGTCCCATATTTAAAAGGCCACTTGATTTTTGTGTGTTTGTGTGTTTTGGTGTACTTTTCACCGTCCCATCCACAGAACGGAATTCTCATTGATGAGAAATTTCAGAGATCACAGCCAGTCTGATCTGGTCAGGTACAGAGAACAGAAATCCACGAGACAAGTCTGTGACTTAAACCAGGTGTTGTCTTACAGTAAATGAATGAACCAGATCAATAAAGCCATCCAGGTAGAATAGTCTAGGCATGTTCATTTTAAACTGTTCTTGAGCGTTCTGCTTGACTCATTAGCACTTTCTCTGAGCCACACTTGAGAAGTTTTTATCTCCAAGATACAATTTGGTTTTTCAGAAGACCTAGCTTTATTCACCAAAGTGGAATTGATACAGGCTGGTGGCGGGCGGATAGAGATACGAAAATATTAGAAGGACTATTTTATTTTCTTTTGGGAAAGCAGTGGTTTCTGAAGGTTTTTTTTTTTTAACTTAATTTTTTAGTGTTAATTCCAACATAGTTAACATACGGTGTGATATTATTAGTTTCATGTGTACAGGATTGTGATCACTCAGTGCTCATCATAAGTATACTAATCCTCTTCACCTGTTTCACCCACCCCTCGCCCATCTCCCCTCTGGACCCATCAGTTCTCTATCCGAATGTTTTTAAATAGGACCCCGTGGAGGCATATTTGAAGTATAACAGAAATTAAGGCACAGAATGCTGTGTCTTCAAGAGTGCTACATGCACCATCTGTGTGCAGTGCAAAGATACATTCTGGAGTCTCACAGTTGGGGGCCAGAGTTTGCGTTCAAATATCTGATGGCTTCTTTTCCTCCTAGTCATGAGCTGATGACAGGGCTCCCTGACTGTCTTAGTCCTTTCAGATGTTGTTTGAGTACTTCCTGTGTGTTGGGTGTGAAGGTCACTCTGGAACCCCTTGACCCTTCTGCCTTTGTCAGAACTCAGCTGGTCAGGGCCTTGGTTTTGGGACTCGGAGACGACCTGAAGAGCCACCCTTTCCCACCTCCACTCTCTCCTTGGAAACTATCATTTTTATCAGGTTTAATCCTCACGGAAGTTCTGAGGTGGCTTGTATTATCTGGAT
>PISW01009737.1:0-57252 GCA_004023785.1 Mungos mungo
GATTGTGATGCCTCCCGTTTTGGATTTCTTCTTCAATATTACTTTGGCTATTCGGGGTCTTTTGTGGTTCCATATGAATTTTAAGATAGTTTGTTCTAGCTTTGAGAAGAATGCTGGTGCAACTTTGATGGGGATTGCATTGAATGTGTAAATTGCTTTGGGTAATAATGACATTTTCACAATGTTTATTCTTCCAATCAGTGGATTTTATTTATGAAAGAATATAAAGTTAGAGAATTGGTCAAATTTATGTTCGTTGTTGTGAATAAAATTATAAGACAGGGTTATTTCAAAACTAAGGAATGATAATTTGCCGCAGTTCCTTTCACACATGCACACACACACACACACACACACACAAAAGGCCACATTATAAACTGCACACCAGGGGCTAAGAAGACTATACAGGAAAGTGTGGTGTCCTTATTGATTTTTAACATCAGCACTTCTCCTTCATTCGAAGAAAGCTGGCATGTAATTAAAGGAAAAGCCCCAAGACCATTTCAGAGAGCTCAGGATCATCCAAAAAAAAAAAAAAAGGAAAATAATTCTACATCTCTTTTTCTACTCCTTGAGTTCTTTTTTTCCCCCAAAGTAATCAGCTGAGTTCAGTTAGAAAACCCTTTGCAGTGTTCAGTGTCTGGAAACAGCAACAGAGAAGAGTTTTTCAAAATAAGAGACTTCTCATGGTCTCTGAAAGGTATTTCCTACAGAGTTTGTTATCAACTTCTGTCCTGATAAATATGAGACTGTTACCTTGACCTACTCTGGGAAGTTGTGCCGTATGAGAAGACTATCATGTTCACTGTCTACATGTGTTAGTTGAGGATTAATCAGATGATTGCTGGGAATTGAAATGAAGTCCATAGCACGTGAGAAGTTTCTGCCCTCATTACCCATGGATGATTTCACTCCCTAAAAGAGCTGGTACATTTTCTGAAATGAGATATAACTTTTGCCTACATTTGTGATAACTAGAAAACTCTTCAGGAGCTAAACCAATATGTCACCTCTGGATGTGGGACTAGAAAACAGTGTGAAATGATGTGACACTTTATATTAACCTCATCTGATGGCACTTACCTTATGAGATGAGGGAGGAAAGAATGATAAGCACTGATAGTGAACAAACTTACGTAACATGTTCTTTAGATCTAATTTTACAGTCATCACCATGTTGTATAATTATCAAAGAAAAGCTTTTCTACTGGAAACCTTTTGTGGACAGTTCTCATGGTTACAAGTAAGGGTGATAAGCCCCGCAGCTGGTATGCACAGGTCCTAATACCATCCTCTAATGCAGTCATTATAGTGAACAAGTAAAACTTTGAAGGTGCAACAGGAAATAACTCTATTCTTTCTTCCCAATGCCCATTTAAGCCTACTCTGAATGGCTACTTCTTTTCTTTTCCTGCCTCTATAAACACCTGGTAAATCTTAATAACCTTTATCTTCACATACATTATATTATATCATATACATACCATATTATATTAACCTTATTATATGGGTGTTAGTATAATAAGTTAATATAGCAACTTATAATAAGTTACAAATACATATTAGTATTTATAACAAATCTGTAACTTCTTACAGATAGTAAGAACAAACATACAACTTCATTTAGAGTTCATTCTTTTCTCCTTCTCTACCTCTGCTGCAGTTTGCCCTGCTTTGGGTTGGCAGCCTGCAGTGGAAAAGGGGCATGTTATGGTCATCCTCGTCTCTCTTTTCCCACCTGGCACTTCTCCCAGCCCCTCAGTAGGCTACCTCTGCCTCCTCCAGGTAATGGTAATACAATTTTGGTGTTGTTGAGCTTGGCGGACATTTAAAGCTTGACTTCTCTTTCACAACACGCTTTATGGATGCTTTGATGTCCCTTTGCATTCCACCATCATGGGATCTCTCACTTGTAGTTCCCTTGACGCAGTAAAAGCTGTGAACTTCTACTGTCCTCTCAACCTTTATGCTATTGAAGGACAGCTGGTATCTTTCCTTTGTGACTCTCTTGGCCAAGACCCAATATAACCCTCTTCTGATTCCCTGATATATGACCTCAGGTATCCCAGAAGAAATATTCCCACATCCTTAGGAAGACAAAAACTAGATGAACAAGTCCAATGCTTTGGTCAAATAGCATTAATATCCCAATTTCTGAGCAGGTTACTATGAAGTTACCTCTCTTCTCTCCACAGTCACATCCAGATGCCCATTATCTTCAGCCAAATAGATCTTTTTCAGGAATAAATAGATGAGAGAAGCATGTCTAGTTCTCCACAGGGGTCCACTGAAGCTCCTCTTCCTAGACTTGAGAAAAGAGACAAGCACCCTCTTTACTTCTATCCCATGTCACTAAGGGAATATAGACTCAAAGCACACTAAAAGCCTTCTCCAAAAAATTATCTTAACACTCCAACTCAATCCTTCTGTACCCTCGATAAGAAAAAGGAGCTAACAATACTCTATGTGGAAAACCCAAAAGACTCCACCAAAAAGCTACTAGAACTGATATATGAGTTCAGCAAAGTCTCAAGATACAAAATCAATGTACAGAAATCAGTTACATTTCTATAAACCAACAATGAAGCAACAGAAAGAGAAATCATGAAATCAATCCCTTTTACAATAGCACCAAGAACTTGGGGCACCTGGGTGGCTCATTCGGTTAAGCATACAACTTCGGCTCAGGTCATGAGTTTGAGCCCCGTGTCAGGCTCTGTGCTGACAGCTTAGAACCTGGAGTGTGCCTCAGATTCTGTATCTCTCTCTTTCTCTGCCCCTCCCCCACTCACACTGTCTCTGTCTCTCAAAAATAAACATTGAAAAAAAATTTTTTAATTGCACCAAGAACCATAAAATAACATGCCCCTAGGAATAAACCTAAGATATAAAAGATCTGTATGCTGAAAACTATAGAAAACTTATGAAAGAAATTGAAGAAGACACAAAGAAAAGAACATTCCATACTTATGGATTGCAAGAACAAATATTGTTAAAATGTCAATACTATCCAAAGCAATCTACACATTCAATGCAATCCCAGTCAAAATTGCACCAGCATTCTTCTCAAAGCTAAAAAAGACAATCCTAAAATTTTTATGGAACCACAAAAGATCCCAAATAGCCAAAGTAATGTTGAAAAAGAAAACCAAAGCAGGAACCATGACAATCCTGGACTTTAGCCTCTATCACAAAGCTGTAATGATCAAGACAGTATGGTATTGGCACAAAAACAGACACACAGACAAATGGAATAAAATAGAGAATCCATAATCGGACCCACAAATGTATGGTGAACTAATCTTTGACAAAGCAGGAAAGAATATCTCATGGGAAAAAAAAAAAACAGTCTCTTTAGCAAATGGTGCTGGGAGAACTGGAAAGCAACATGCAGAAAAATGAACCTGGACCACTTTCTTGCACCATACACAAAAATAAACTCAAAATGGATGAGAGACTTTAATGTGAGACCAAAAAAAATTCAAAACTCTAGAGGAGAAAACAGGAACAAACTCTTTGACCTCAGCTGCAGCAATTTCTTGTTCAACATATCTCCAAAGGCAAGAGAAATAAAATAAAAAATGAACTATTGGGACCTCATCAAGATAGAAACCTCAACACTGCAAAGGAAATAATCAACAAAACTAAAAGGCAACCGATGGAATAGGAGAAGATATTTGCAAATGACATATTAGATAAAGGGTTAGTATCCAAAATCTATGAACAACTTACCAAAGTCAACACCCAAAAAACAAATAATCCAGTGAAGAAATGGGCAGAAGACATGAATAGACACTTTTCCAAAGAAGACATCCAAATGGCCAATGAACACATTAAAGATGCTCAATATCACTCATCATCAAGGAAATACAAATCAAAACTACATTGAGATACCATTTCACACCAGTCAGAGTGGCTAAAATTAACAACACAGGACACAACAGATGCTGGCAAAGATGTGGGGAAACTGGAACCCTCTTGCACTGTTGGTGGGAATGCAAACTGGTACAGCTGCTCTGGAAAACAGTGTGGAGGTTCCTCAAAACATTAAAAAATAATTTAATTGTTTCCAACAATTGCGCTACTAGGAATTTATACAGGCTAATTCATAGGGGCTCATGTACCCCAATGTTTACAGGAGCACTTTAAACAATAGCTAAATTATGGAAAGAGCCTAAATGTTCATCAACTGATGAATGGATAAAAAAAGAAGTGGTTTACATAGATAATGAAATACTACTTGGCAATGAAAAAGAATGAAATCCTTCCATTTGCAACAACATGAATGTAACTGGAAGGCATTATGCAAAGTGAAAAGTTAGTCAGAGAAAGACAGATATCATATGTTTTCACTCATATGTGGAACTTGAGAAACTAAACAAAAGACCATGGGGGAAGGGAAGGGGAAAAAATA
Source organism: Mungos mungo (assembly GCA_004023785.1). Classification (NCBI taxonomy): domain Eukaryota; kingdom Metazoa; phylum Chordata; class Mammalia; order Carnivora; family Herpestidae; genus Mungos; species Mungos mungo. The sequence continues at coordinate 4,415 of PISW01009737.1, forward strand.
GTTTCAAACAGAGAGGGTGGCAAACCATAAGAGATTCTTAAATACAGAGAACAAACCAAGGATTGATGGGGGGAGAGGGAGAGGGCAAAATTGGTGATGGGCACTGAAGAGGGCACTCATTGGGATGAGCATTGGGTGTTGTATATAAGCCATGAATTATGGCTATCTACCCCCAAAACCAAGAGCACACTGTATACAGTGTATATTAGCCTACTTGACAAATTATATTTAAAAAAAAAAAGAAAGAAAAGAAAAAGGAGTTAAGAGTTGACTGGATTTTGAACACCTTCTTAGAAGTCTTTCATGATGGTTTAATACCTCACTCTCAAATATGGAGTAGTTGGCTACTCACACTTGGGGCTGTGACTGAAAGTAAAATTGATATAGTTTTATTTTAAATTGTGCTACCTGTAGGAACACAGGCAACATGGACAATTCTTCTTCCGTAGGAAGGCCTCTCAAAGGCCTTTGAACGGATCCTCAAGGCTCTTTAGAGTTTTCAGGTACTTTACATCCATTATGGCATTTGAAATTCCTCTGTAAGGTAAGAAGGGGATACTAAGTAAGTCCCCCAAAGAGGTAAAACTAACTTATTCAAAGTTCTGTACTAGAAAGTCCTTCTGACAACAAATCCAGTGTCCAACCATGAGCTGAAAATGTTTTGAAGCAAGTGGAATTGTCTCGTAAAGCAACATTAAAGGCCTAGTTATTGAAGAAGGTACTACCTTCTATCCCGTCTTTCAAACTATAAAGGACCATTGAATAAATAACAACCTCCCAAATCTAGTGATTCCTTTTGGGATGTCTAGGCATGTATATTTTGGAAAAACCTTTTTGGTGATATTGTCTCTGATATATACCCCTCCTTCTGATTCCTCCTCCCTACTATTCCCATCCTAAACCCTCTTCAAGAAACCACCCTAATAGACCTGAGAAAAGGGTGGCATTGGATTAAGACAGTTCAACAAAAACTTGTTGAGATAAAAGAGTATCTGCAACCCAGAAACAACCAGGTGTTTGGACGGACCATCCCCATGTAGCTGCTAACCCACTAATCTCTCAGTCTTGCTCATCTATTAGGTTGGAAGATGTATAGAGACTAAAGAACCCCCCCCAAAAAAAGCTAGAGTCCATGTGATGGCTATTTATAACAACATATTTAACTACCAAGCACTTTTTAAAGTATTACAGAGATAAAGAAGTAGCTGCTTATGACCTTTCTCTGCCCCTTACATTTAATTTCCTTTTGTTTTTCTCTTTCAAGCTTTTCCTGTCAAATTGCAGCATTAAAAGAGATTGAAGAAAACAATTCTAGGAAATAACCTGCGTGTAAACAATTTATTTGACTTAGGGATTCTTTAACACATAAATCTTACCTCAATCAGAATATTCTACAGACATGGTCATTGTAGCACAAGACCAAAGACAGAAAATAAGAAAGGGTCATTTTTAAATTTTGTGTGTGTACAGTAGAGAGAGTTTCTCAAGTTGTATGAAGTGATAAGTAAAAGGGAATGATGACAGTTTATGCATTAAATATGGAAGTATACAAGAATTTAGTGCCTGGAAATGGGCTGCTGCCCCGCACAAATGTAAAGTATGTGCCATTGGCTCTGGTGCTAGAAAGCCCAAAGTGTCTTGGGGTGCCCATTGGTAAGGGTTTGAAGAAGTAGAGAAGATAATACACAGTGTTGGAACATTTGGCAGCATTGGCACCTGTGGTCATGTGGAAAACAAAAATGGCATCTGATGAAATCATGGATCTGACAGGGAGATCACTGGACAGTATGTAGAAAGTGCTATCTTGCCTCTAGATGCCTATAACAGCATACTAGAAAAGATAGGTGAGCTTTTAAAAGAACTATTAAGTTTTCAAGCAGAAGTTAGTGAAAATATGAAGAAAGCAGAACTTTCTTGGTTTGAAAATAAAAATTGTTTCAGTCTCTCCTAGCAAAACCTTCTCAAGGAAATAGCTTCAAGGCAGAGATCAAACTCAGGGTACCATCAGTAAATCAAGACTTCAGAGTAAGGATTTCAAGGCATTGCTACAAGACCGTTTGTTAAGGCCTCAGAAATATTTAAGAGTGTGCCTAAGAGAACTTCTAAGAATCTAAAGGGTATGCTTCATAGACCTTCTCGGTTAAGCATTAGGACTTTTTAGAATCCTGAGGGCATCATCCCTGCACAGAAAGCTGAAGGTAGAGAAGGGCCTAAGAAAGAAATGTTGGTGTGGCTTTTGGCTAAAGAAGTTTATTACAAATTAATACCTAAGAAACCCCTAAAGTCTATAAAAGAATTTCATTAGCTTGGACTGAAAAGAAAAGAAGCTAATCAAAATGAAAAATCACCTTTGGATTGCAACCTCTATAGGCAGGAAGCAGGTTGACAAAACTACTCAGTTTCAGATATGGGCTACATAGAACAGGGAGAATAATTTTGGCAGAATCAAAATCTTAATAGCACTAAGAGACATGGAAAAGCCTTCTTAGGGAGCAAGATTGGGCAATAATCAAGAACTGGGAAAATGTGGTGCTAGATTTTTAAATTGTGATGGAATAGTGACTGCTACGTGCCTCCCATTCTTTTTTGAATGGGATGGTTCATGAGGATTACCCTTTCTCTGAGTCACCATGGTGTATTGGGGGTGTTTAGGGGAGCTAAAATATCTCTGAAGTTCATCATGGGTCTTCAGATACAAAGCCACTGTACTTAAGGGACTACGCTTAAGGAACCTCATCGGCACCTTGTCCCTTGATTTAGAAGATGAAATCCTGGACTTTGAGCTGAGAACAGGGTTGACCAGAGAGTAAATATTTAGGGCTTGCAGGTGATAAGGACTCTGTCACAACTACTGAGTGCTGTTGTTGTAGCATGAAAGCAGGCATAGGCAATATACAAATTAATGGGCATGAATGTGTTCCAATAAATATTTATGAAACTATGTGGTGGGCCATAGTTTGCCAAGCCCTCATATAATGGGATGAGAAGTACTTTGTAGATGACAGGAATATAAATAACTTGTGACCAAAGGGCTACAGTAGGTTAAAGATGGCTACAAATTCTTTGACACTCTTCCCTGAGAATCTGGGCAGAGACTGTGACTGTTTATAGAATACAGCAGAGGTGACATTATGCCGGTTTCCTTACCCTCTAAGACTGATGGCTTCTACTTCTGGGAATTTACTCTTGGACCCATGAGCCACCATGTAAGAATTCCAGTTACCTGCTGGACAAACCGTGTGGGTTGTTATATTATCAGGCAAGAGAGAAAAGTCCACTGAAACCATCATGGTCAAAACACCAGGCATGTGAATGAAATGGACTTGGATACTCTGGATGAGCCTAACTAAATACTATCAAGCGATCTCAGTCAACACTACATGAAGCAGAAGAATCACCCACTGAGATCAACCCACCCAGTTGTTTGTTAAGCCATTAAGTTTTAGGTTTTTGTTGTTGTTGTGACATGGAAATAGGTAGAACACACACACACACACTCACTCACTCACACACCAATATTAGGAACGGTTTAGGGATTGTGGAGAATTGTAGTTTGCTCTTGTTTTCATGATTTTGAAGTTTATAAAAATAAGCCTGTAAGTTTTTCCCTTGACAAAAAAGAAAGTAATTGAGAGGCAAATCTGGACTCAAATAAAGAGGAATGACATAGTCAAAATGACCCTTAAGAGAGAAGAATTATTTCTGCTGCTGCAAGAGAAAGGACACGCAAGAAGGCTGGCTCAGGAGCTTTACCAGAGCCCTGAGGAAAGTTGATTAGGATCTGGCTGCAAAAATGAAGGGAAAGAGGCAGGTATTTCTAAATGTTATTCAACAATGAATGCTTGCTCTTCTCACTTTCTACATTTACATTCATAGAGATGTGAAAAGGTCACATGAATTGTATCCAACAGCGGTAAGACTGTATCTCCATTTTCCTGTTTCCATTCTGAATTTAAGGAAAGGCATCAGTGAATATAAGACAGGAACATTTTTATGTTCCATTAGACTCATGGGGACAATATTTGTATTTTGTTCTGTTTTCAAACTGGATTCTTTTATTTTAATAGTCTTTAAACAAGGGAGTGTCCTAAAAAGTAGGCCATCTGCTCTTGATCTACAACAGCCCCCACTTCCACCCCCATTTAGACTTTGTTTTCAAACACAGATGCCAAACTGAAATTTTTTCTACGGACATTAAGTATTTCTGCCACATAATATCAAAGCTCACAGACTCCCTCTTAATAGATATTCTAGGAACATTAATTGTCTCCAAAGTGATTTTTTTTGGGCAAGGGAGGCCCACTGTTCTTTTCAGCAAATTGTCCAGGTAATCTGTACTCTACTCTTATAAGCCATCTAGGACACTTGTCAAATAAGTCATTCGCACTCAAAGGCAAATATTTGATCCAATGTACAGGACCCCAATTTTTTAAAATGTCGCATCTCTCTTTTTTCTCTAATCCTTTCTCCTACTGCAACAATATGAAGAACCCGTACGATAGGTGGCTTTTGTTGTGCCCCGGAAGTTTAAAATCCTGCTCCGATTCTCCAGAGAGAGATGAGTCATCTTAATGAAGGACAACAGAACACATAAGAGAAACTAATGAAAAGAATAAAATGATGCCCAAAGGTGCCTAATGCATTGTGAATTCCATTATAACTAAAATCTGATCGTTTTTAGTTTCTTATCAGATGCATTCTCTATGCTTGTCTTTCATTCCTGCTGCAGGAAATTCTTTACTGACACTGAATTGGAGAAGTGATTATTTTCCCCAACTGATGGCTTTGTGTTTCTGGAAAGATGACTTTCAACATGCAAATTGGATGCATCAAAAATCATTCTGATGCAAGACCAGAGCTTTATAACTCTTTTTACAATTTCAAAATGAGTTTGCTGCCCAAAGGAAAACATAAAACACACCAAGCTCGAGAAAGAGTAACCATTCTAAATAGCTTAGATGCTGCCTGATGAACTGCTTTTATTAAAGAGTGTATTGTTTTTTTCCCTAATTTTGAATGGATGTTTCTAAAAACGAATAGAAGGTGAGAAGGCAAAAGGAAAGAAGTTGACAAACTTGTAACCATAACAGTTACCAGTCTCAAACAACAGAAATGGAACAATAAACCTAAACCAGGAAAGATGAATTGACATTATAATGATAGCAAGTAATTACATAGTGCTGACTGAATGCCAGACACTACTGCAAACCCTTTATATAAAATAACTCCTTTAATCTTCACAACAAATGTAATTCTAATATCCATTTTACGGATGAGAAAATTGAGTCACACAAAGGTTAAGTAAGCTGCCTAAATAGTGGAGTCGAGATTTAAAGACAGGCAGCTCTGACTCCAGATTCCAAACTGACTAAAACATCCAGCTTAGGACAACTAAAAATGTCCTGTGGGTCTGAAAGAAATTGTTTTCTCCAGACGGCAAAGGAAGAGAGAGAAACAGAGTGCTCTCAAGAGAGAGAAAACAGAGACTCCATTCTTCCTTATTTCTTCAAAAGTCTTCACAGTTTGTTATGCATAGCAAAAGAAATGTCTCCCAGCGTAAGTTGGTATCAGGGGAATGATAAAGCCAGCAACACTAAGGTTCCATAAATCATCTTCCAGGAATTCCATAAGAAAGTGCGACCACCGTCTGTTTTCCAGCATCCCTCCTGCTACTTTAATAGACCAAGAAGTTTAGATATATTTCTTTCAAGTTTTTATAGCAAAACTCGGCTTACAGACAGTTTGTTTGGAGGAAAAAATCAAAGAAGAGCACTTCTGTAGTTAGGTGGTAAATGCATGTTTGGTTGATACAGGAAGTGTTGTCATTGAGAGTCAATGGGGAGCCCATGAAAGCTATTCAGTATCCAGCAGGTCCACTGAGTTATCATATAAAAGCAATAAGTCATCAGGACAGACTAAATTGCCAAATTGTGTACTATAGTTAGGGTTTTAGTCAACATGATGAACTTAGAAAGATGTCTGCCTGAATAGATTTTGTTTTTATAGCTAAATAGAAATCATAAGTTACTTCAGAAAGAAAACATAGTTACATCTATCTTTTCATGTAGCAAATGTTGTTTTCCAGGATTTCATTTGTTCCAGATTACTATTTTTCTGAGAAGGAGGGATATCACAACTGATAATGTCTTCTTGAAAATAGTGCTTATTCCATCTTAGTTTTAAAATTTCAATCATTTATTCCTCTTCCTTAAGTCAGCTTTACTGTAGAATTTATGAACGTCCGTGAATGAATAGGGATTATTCATTTATGCATTTTCATTGAGCACCTATTACGTGCCAGGAACAGTTCTCGGGCCAACGTCTAATTTCCATGTTAGAGATGGGAAGAAAGAGAGCCAGAGCGAAAGAAAGTGCCAGCCTGAGGTGGCAGGTCCAAAACTAGCACAGACCTCTCTTCATTTTAAAGGCAAGTTTCCTTCCTCTCCTGACACTACCTCACAAGGATGACATTCTGCTGGGCTCTGTATAAGATACAGAGCATTCAGTAAGATGCCTTCCTCCCCAAAATCTTGTTATGTAATTGTAGAGACAGAAGCGCATTAAAAGTAAAACACAGTACCAGAGTTGAGGACCAAGTCAGGCAATAAGACAACTTTTATTGTCTCAGCAGAAGTGGACATTACGTATTCTGCCCACTCCTTCTCAGTCCTGAGGGAAGAAGAGAACTCATGTGTTTTGAGCACTTGCCCTGAGCCAGGCACTATGCTAGACATGTCACTCATAAGATAATTTTGTTCTCACAGATGCATTTAGGAAAAGGGACTCACAAGTAATAAGCTTTCCAAGGTCATAAGAGGTGGTAAGTGGTAAGAACTAGACTTGGCCCATCGTTCTCTAATACCATAGCTCAAGCTCTTCCCACCATAGGACACTTTCTTCCTTTCTACCACATAGAACTCCTGCTGTTTCCCTTCCCTGGTCGCAGCAGAGGGGTGCAATGGAGGCTGCAAAGATGGCTGGGAAGTGACAGCTGCTGTGCACTGGCTTCCCCTAGTCTAGGATATCACGTTAGGCACCATATAGCACAACAGCAGGCACTGCTCTTCTCCACGCCTTTATGCTCGAGGTAAAAGTGAATTTTTCTATTTGCAGTAATATGGATTATTCAGAAATATTCAGTGTCTTTCCCTTCACTTCCAGGTAAGTGGATACTCATTAACTAATGTTCAGCTTGGCCATGTGACTCACGCTGGCTAATTTTTATTGTTAGTGGGTTTGTTGTTAAGAGATTTGGCACAGTTAGAGATCTCAAATGTGCTCACATGTTTGGGCATGTTCTTTTTGGCTTCCATCATCACCCTGAAAAGAGTATGATCCACTAGGAGATGTGACACACACGGACCCCTACAGTGTGTAGTGTGTAGCCCAAATCAAGAATAAACCATGTCATTTTGAGCTACAGAGATTTGGGTGGGTTTTATGCAGCAAAGCTAACTGACTCACTCTTTTAGATCAAGTGTAACCATTGAGATCGACCTCTCAAAAACTTTCCTTTAACTTCAGCCATTTTGTACAAATGGATTTTTTATTGCAGGTTGACAGACTAAGGTACCTTAGGCTCTGGGCCACTATTCTCAGACACTAACCTTACCACTTTACATAAAATAAATACAGCTAACTAGATAGCTAGATAAATAGAAAATAGATAGATGATAAATATAGATAATAGACACAGATAATAGATGGAAAGATTATAGAGACACAATAGTGAAATTGGAACTGAGGTAGTGGTGGGATTTGTGTACACCTGCTTCTGTGTGTGTGGTTCTAAGAAAAACTACAGTATCTGTACAAACAAAGTCTGCCTCAGTTTTATGAATAATGTATTTTGCTTGACCATTTCAGGAACCACGCCTGCTGACATTTAATACGTTTATGATATTCCTATGAGGAAATGTACAGCTAACATAGAGGGTTTTGTTATCTGAAAGAGCACTTACACATCTAATGAATTTTTATTCTTTGCATTGTAGAACCCCTTCCCACCAGAGAGCTCAGGTGTTATTTTAGTTCTCTCTTGATCCTTACATGAATTTTAAAATATAAAGTCACTTACCAGTCAATGCATGATGTAGGGACATCCAGAGAACATCTGGGACAATTGTTTTCCTGTATTGCCTTATTTTCTTGTGCTTTGCCGATCTGATGTTCTTTCTCCAAAATAGGCAGAGAAAATTCCACTTGCCTCACATAATGGCCAATAGGCTGAACCTCTCAATGAGTTTATTTTCTTTTTTACTGAAATTCCACTGGATTTGTCTATGTCTTCAATCCGGATTATACTTTTTAAAATTCATGAATAACAATTTTCATTACTTAATCTCCCTTTAATGGATGAAGAATTCACTAAAGTGCAGTCTATAGGAAATTTTCAAGGTTAGAGCCCATTCTTGTGACTAAGAAGAATTTTTAAAGAATATTTGGGAATAAGCTATTCTAATATGGCTGTGTTTGTTCTCACTTGTGCAAACACTGTGAGACAGTGGGAGAACAGGCGAAATAAAGGAAACAAATTTTTAGGAAGATAACGGTGACTGGACCCTCTCAGCCTGGCTGCCAATTTCTCCTCAGCAAATAGTCCCCATTTCTTTTTCTTGCCATCCATCCTGTGACTGTCAATATTTCACTTCAGGCATTCAACCTCACCAGGCAACCTTTGTCAGTGTTTTAATGCTTACATTGTACGTGAATAGCTCAAGAAACCAACATTAGCCTGATTTCCACAAAGATAACTCCTTAGCAAATCTGTATTTTCTAAAAGCTATAGGTGTCAAACTATAAAAAAAACAACAAAGAAATTCTTACAACATTCCCTTCTTACTTTTTACATTTCCCCACACAGAGCAATATATATCCTATATAAAATACAATGTCTGATTCATCATTAAGGCAATATTTGTCCTATATAAAATACAATGACTGATTCTTTGTTAAACTATTTTCTAAAGTTTTTTTTCTAAAGACTTTTTGAAAAGGGTTTTAAAAGATTTTTTAAAGATTCTTTAAAATATTTTTAAAAATATTATTTTAAAAAACAGGAGTTCTACAAAAGCAATTTGTCACCATGATGACAAAATTAAAAATACTTGCCTAGATGTCAAAAGACTTTGGGTGCTATCATTGCTCTGCTCAAAGTTTTGATTTTTGGGTAAGATGCTCCTTCGCTAAAGGTCCTTTGCTATACTTTTGTAATATAAAGAAAATGCCCATGTCAATATAATAGAATTGTTAGGAGTATGAAATGAGAGAATGACACGATTAATCTAAATTATGTTATATTAATTATGTTCAAATGGTACCAAAAGTTGTTTTTAAATTAGTTTAAAATAAAGATAGAGGGGTTCCTGGGTGGTTCAGTTCATTGAGTGTCCAAGTCGTGATTTCAGCTCAGGGACATGGGATTGAGCCCCACATCATGGAACCTGCTTAAGATTTTCTCTCTCTCTCTCTCTCTCTCTCTCTCTCTCTCTCTCTCTCTCTCTCTCTCTGCTCCTACCTGCCTCACTCGCTCTATCTAAAAAAATAAAATAAAATAAGGATTGAGAAAAATCCTTCTCTTTTAATGAGAAGGAATAACAATTAACTTAAATGTAGTGATAGTCAATGCTGAACTATACCATTATTTAGGCTACTTTTATACCCATTTTAAGGGTGTTTTAATCAGTTTACTGAGCCTTATTATAGTCTTAGAATTCATAGTTTGAGAAATTCTTATAAGAGACTGTGTTAGGCTAAGAAATGGCCCCTCCAAAAGGCATTGTCAGGGAGGTTATCAGTGTGACTCCTAGCTCACCTGTGAGCTAGATCTGGGCAACAGGAGACTCCTCGCCCTGTCCACTGTCCTTGGAATGTGGGTTCTACTTGCCTTCCAGGCTCCCAGAAGCTTCCCCAAGGACAGAGCATTGAGATAGCAATGTGGTGTTGAAACCATCTGGATAGTATATGTGACTGAACCCAGTTAGGGCACTATACAAACTCAAGATTTGGTAGGCAAGTGCTGAGGTCTACTCATCTTGAGGCCCCCCAAGAAAGGCTTCATACCTAAGCCTACTGCTGCCTGCCAATCTGGACTGATCTGCTGCTTCTGTGGTGTCTCCCTCTCCTCTGTGTATGGGGGCCAATTTCAGATCACAACTGGGAAACTCCCAAAGAGATATAAACCAACAGATATCTTTGTTCTAATCCCTAGGATCTGTGAATATTACCTTATATAGCCAAGAATTGGTCTTTGCAGATGTGATTAGAAGTCAAGATCTTGAGATGGAGAGATTATCCTGGATTATATGGGTGGGTCCTAGACATAATCACAAGTGTCCTTATCAGTGGAGGCAAAAGGAGATTGTACACACAGGGAAGAGGAGAAGGCAACGTGATCATGGAGATAGAGCTGGGGCTGATGGGGCGACAAGCCACGGAGGCTGGCAGCCACAAGAAGCTGGAAGTGGAAAGAAATGGAGTCTCCTTTGAACACCCAGAGGGCACACGGCTCTGCTGACACCCTGATTTTGGCTCCGTGAAACTGATTCCAGACTTCTGACCTCCGGGATAATGAGATAACAAACTTCTGTTATTTTAAGCCACTGAAGTTGTGGTGATTTGTTACAGCAGGCTTAGGAAACTAACAAGGTACTTGAGCCCTACAGTTACTACGCTCCTTGTATAGGAGGCAAAACATACCTGCTTTATTCAAAACCTTGCTTCATAACAGGTAAAGTAGGTAGAGCAATTGGCGACCGTAAGCGCTCATTAGGTTTAAAGCTTCGTTCTTCCATTCTACTGAAAAGCGTAGGAATAAATTTCTGTCAAATGGCTATGTTTTACTGAGAATTCACTATATGCTAAGTACTGTTTTGGATGTTTAAATGCACATTAACTTTCTTTCATCCTCAATATAACTCTCTAGTCTTCTTTTACGGATAAGGACACCAAGACACTGAGAGGTTATGTAACTTGCCCGGGGAACACAGTAATTAGCAGAACTAAACTTTAAACCAGGAAGTCTGGCCCAGAGTCACTTTTTTATCCATTATACAACACTGTGTCTCAATGTAACAGAGCAAGATGCAAATGTGATTCTCCAGGGCGTTAGAGTCAAAAAGTTTGATCAAGACAAAACCAATGCAGATTCTTTATTAATTGATGTATTATATAATATACTGTTTTCTGCCAAAACAAAACCAAAACCAAGCAAACAAACAAACAAACATGTAGTCACACTCCTTTTAAGAATTCATTCAGTCCAGAGTCATTACCAGTCACTGTTAGATGCAGTGACATTTTTGGCCATAAGATATACTCTATGTCTACCCTACATCCCCAGAGAGTCAAGATGCAGAGATACTACCTAGATCTCTCCAGAAGCCCACCTGGTATATTTTACAGCTCTAATTAATGGGTTCTGAAGCCTGTCCTTTGGGAATGTAGTCAATGTGTCTTTCACTCAACCAATCTACAGATGGTTAACAAGTGTCAGCCATGTCTTCAAGCTCCTCCAGGTGATACAAAGGTGAGCATTACACAGCTCCTGCCCTGATGGAACTGACAATGTGGCAAGAGATCCAGATTGCCCTTTTGTGTTTCCAGAGCACTTAATGACTCAGTTTGTATATCACAACCCCACTAGGTTCTCACTGCTTCCCATAGACATTTGGCAAGATAAATTTTATTTGGTGCTATATGAATTACTTTTATTTGTAAGTGTTGCCATGGTCTTATTTCTATCATAAACAGGGTTTTTCCTTGAAATACTTACAATGATATTTTAAGGACAGCTGTTCTAAGAAGGTATGCTGGTCCTATTTTGTATTCTTCCCTGCAGGCACTGAGCTATAAAAGTGACCCTGTGAAGTCGAGAATGCATGTCATCCTAGTCACACGCCAATCCAATCTGAGTTCAGAATTCTGTGTTCCTTTGAAAGAGTTGGGGACATTAAGAGCATCTAAAGCAGAGTTTTCTCCTACACTGTCTCTGAGTCTTCAGATCTTGAGATAATAAATATACACTTGCTGGATTATTCCCATGTAAAAGAGAGAAGACTGACATCTCAATTTTTTTTTTCAAGATAGTCTGATTCCTCTTTCTCAGAGCAATGTCAGAAAACCTTGACCTATTTTTTCGAAACAGACTGCATCGGTCAAGGTCTTGTTTCACTTAATATGTGGAAACAGCCCATCCTAAGCTGGAGAGAAGAAAAATGTATTTCACTCTATCAGTCATCTTTGATCTATCTTCAGAAACATTACCCAAAATTTCCAAAATGTTCTTAAAAGAAATTAAGAAACTCATTGCATGCAATGTTCATGAAATTTGAAAAAGTCTTCTCTAAATCACAGTTCCAATTTTCAAGATATTAAGGCATACGAATTTGTGAACACCAACATAAACATTTTCTTCTCACAAATATTTCTCACGCACAAATGGAATTTTTAATTGAGAGATTTTTTGTGACATTACATTATGAAAAAGTTCTAGAAGCAGCAGCCTTTCTTGGTGGACCACTGTGAATTTTTTATATTTAACAGTATCCACAGTTGTCTGTTGAATGCCATGGAAGGATATGTGTAATATACAGAAAATGAATAAAATACATTTTTGTATCAGTCTACAAAAATAAGTATGCAATACCAAATGCAGAACACTATGCTCACTGCCTTCAACATGTAATCATTTATTTATAAGATGAGCACACAAATAGGTATAGGCCTTTTTTCAAACTCCTACTATGTGCCAGGTACTGTTTTAGGTGCGTTAAGCATTATTCCTAATTCTCCACAATTACTGAGAGATAGATATTTTGGTCACCAGTTTCTGAAAGGTCACATGGTCAGTATGTTGTAAGATTAGAACTCTGTTCTATGACTCCAAGCTCTTGCTGTTTCTCAGTATAGAAACCTGAGACAGTGTGTTACAAGAAGCCAACAGGCGCTGAAGTATCTATCCAGAAGTCTCTTCGAGTATATCAGATGAAGGCCTGCAAACCCTAATGAACTTTATAAAGTGGAAGGGAAAGCAGTGGAATTGCAGAGGTACAATTGATTAACAAGATAGACCAGATGTTGTGCATACTTTGGTAATGCTAACCATTTCTAAAACTACCTGAGACAAGTTCAAAGTCATTGTATTCAATCGGCCAGGACTCTGCAAAGAGCAATTAAAAATTTCAGGTATGTATCCACACATGTCCGTATATACATACACACCAATATATATGCACACACACATGTACATTTACAACCCATTCTTTTCATAACTCAACTAGCAATAGCTAAAAATAGAGATGATAGGAAGTACATTAAATGGACCATAATAGCTTCTTCCCCCACCCTAGGCTGTTTATCTTGCCAGAATCCCTTGGAACCTCAAACACAAAGGTACAGAAGCCCTAAGTTCCTAGTTCACAACAAAAATCTATCCCAAAAATGTCACTGGCTTTTTTCATGACCAGTAGGAAACACCTAGTGACTCTTCCCATGTGAAGGATATGAAAATATGTTCATTCAAAACTCATTTGATATGTTCATACAACCCCTTCAACCTCATCTGTAAATGAGATTATTTATGTTAGAGGATAAATATGAGTGTTCACTGGAACACTAATGTATGCTAGAGTGACAAACCCAGTATCTCAGAAATGAGAGATACTCAACAAATTAAAATAAAGATATAGTACCTGGAAGTATACTACAGTTCTTCTAAGTGATCCTCAGAGTATCTACACAAATCTCAAAAGGTTATTCATCACTATGAGAAAGCAGCAGTTTATTTAAATGACTGGAGGTTTTGGAAAAGTCTTCCCACCCTTTATTATCTCTTCCATTACCTTTAATTTCCCTAAAAACCATCCCATGAAGTTCTAAACCCTTTTTAGTCTTTGGAAGACTCCTATTAAAATGCATCTACCACTAAGACTCCTGTTGATTGATGGGTAGAGAGAAGTCTTGCCAGCTGGCGTTTCTACTGGGACAGCTGGCAAAGAATAACATTCTCCAGGAAAAAGATGAAGGACTTCTGCTCTGGAGTGACTGTAGAGCGTGGCTTGCAGTGAGTGGTGTGGAGGGAGAGAAACAAAGACCTATCTTGCCTATTTCATAATATTGCCCAAGGCCAAGCCTGTAAAGTAGTTTCATCATACATATATCTTTCTTGACAATTTTAAGTCCTATGACACACTGTTATGTAATATTCATATGCACTAATTAATTTTTTAGGATACTAGTCAATTACTGCTTCCAAGCCCCGAATAGCGTCCAAGTTGACTGAAGAAGGGACTACAATTCTCTGAACACAACTCACTCCAAAGGAATTGTTTTACACCTGAGTAATGTCTGACTCAGAAATGTCTGCTTTCTACTGGTCCACTGGAAGCTAAATACTAGTCAAAATATTCTGTATATGGGTACCAAAATAGACACATGTTCTATCATCCTTCTAATAACAAGTGTTACCTATTATAATCAGGCATTTTACCCACATGCTCTAAATCCCAACAAAACTTGCAAGCTATGTATTATTGTGCCCATTTTGCAGATACTGAAACTGAGGCTGTAGGAATCTAAGTCCAGGTTCACAAAACTGCTAGGGAATAAAGCCTGAATTTGATGACAGATTCAAGCATGTTCCAACACACTAGATTGCCTGTCTACAAAAGGGGATCAAAGAACACACAAACAAGGTGGGCATCATAAAGAGATGATTAATAGTTCAAGACATCATGGATTATTGCTCAAGGAACAACACAAACAATAAGGGTTCCAAAAGTTTTTGATCACTAAGAACTATGATGATCAGAAAAAAGATTAGAAAGACTATTTTATTAGTACCCATTAAAATGATGCTGTAGAAGTTTCTTAACCTCAACACTACTGACATCATAGGTTGCATAAATCTTTGTTGGGAGGGGTGGGTGGTGTGCTGTCCTACATACCATCGTATGTTTAGCAACATCCCTAGCCTCTACCCACCCAAGCTATTAGCACTCCCCATTCATCAAAATCCAAAATGGCCCCAGACACTGCCAAATTTGTCCCACGGGAGATGAAATCACTCTAGTTGAAAACCTGTTGCAGAAAAATATTTAAAGATATGCCAAGTTTTTGCAATATATTATTTTGAATGAAAGTGGTTTTAAAAGAAAGTTTAGCATATGAACCAACTGTATTTCTTGGAAAATATGTATATCTATAACAAAAAAAGAACTTTAAGAACATCAAATGTGAAAGTGGTCATCCTGGTGATAGAATGATAGCTAATTTTGTTTTTTTCTTGTGTATTTTCTAGGCTTTTCACATTTACTACTATAGATATAAATTTCTTTTGTAGCATATTATGACTGTCTAGGCATTCATTTATTTCAAATCTACATAGGAAACAACAGAAAAACTTACCTAATTCTGGACTTAAGATTTTTAAAAAAGGAAAGAAAAGTATTCCCTGCTCAATTTAAACTCCAGATTTGTAAGTCTTATAGTTTTACAGTCTTAATTGCTTCTGGGAACCTCTAAACTGAGAAATTAACATAAAAATCAATCCTAGCTCAGCTGTACCCATGGATCATATTGCAAAAAAAAATTATAAAACTGTTCTGAAGGAATTCCTCCACATCATAGGCTTCAAGTGGGGATTTCCACCAAGAAATAAAAGGAACAAGTAAATGTTCCCTAAAATGAGTCACAATCACTTTGGGACCAACACACCATTGGGAAGAGTCATTAGACAAGATGTTAGAGCAGCAAAATCATGAAATAACTGAAAGATGATCTGAAAAAGACTGTAAAAGCAGCATTTTAAAGTGATAAGAGACTATCCCAGGACTTTTGAACTGCTCCATTTTTAACCTGGGCTGGTTCATCCTTCCTTAGGCAACTTGGTGGTCCTCCAACCCCAGGAGGTCACCATATTGATGTCGAACTTGGTTCAGACACCCTATCGTCATAGTGTGCATTAGCCCAGAACTCCTGGTGATCCTCCTGCCTCCGCCTCCCAAGTAGCTGGGACTACATGCACACACCACAGTGCCAAGTATGAACAGACATGAATAGACACTTCTCCAAAGAAGACATCCAGATGGCACCAAACATATAAAAAGTTTCTCAACATCACTCATCATCAGAGAAATACAAATCAAAACCACAGTGAGATACCATGGCTGCATTTAACAACTCAGGAAATAACAGATGTTGGTGAAGATGTGGCAAAAGGAGAACCCTTTGCACTGCTGGTGGGATTGCAAACTGGTGCAGCCACTCTGGAAAACACTATGGAGTTTCCTCAAAAAATTAAAATATAATTACCTCACGACCCAGAAATTGCACTACTAGATATTACCCAAAGGTCACAAAAATACTGATTCAAAGGGCCATTTACTTGTTCAAAGGGCCACTGCATCCTGATGTTTAGCAACACTATCAACAATAGCCAAATTATGGAAAGAGCTCAAGTGTCCATCTACTGATGAATGGATAAATATGTGGTATGTATATACAATGGAATACTACTTGCCAATCAAAAAGAATGAAACCTTGCCATTTGCAACAACATAGATGGAACTAGAGTGTATTACGCTAAGCAAAATAAGTCAAGCAGACAAAAACAAATATCATATGATCTCACTCATATGTGGAATTTAAGAAACACAACAGATGAACAGAGTGGGAGGGAAGGAAAAATAAGATAAAAACAGAGAGAGAGGCAAACCATATGAGACTCTTAAATACAGAGAACAAACCGAGAGTTGATGGAGATTGGAGAGGGTGGGGGAATGGGTTCAATGGGTGTTGAGCATTGAATAAATCTTTCTTGGGAAGTGGTAGGTAGGTGGATGTTATATGTAAGTGAGGAATCATGGGTTCTAGTCCTGCAACCAATACTACACTGTCTGTTAACTAATTTGAATTTAAATAAATAAGATTAAAAAAATAAAGTTATAAGAATAGGAATTAATCACCTATTTTACTGTAAAAATAAATAGGTAGTAACTTGCTGAAAAGATATCAAAGTTTTGAGAAATGAAATCTATAGTTGAAAAGAAAATCAGAGAACTGAAAGATCTGAAAAAATTACTGCATCCCAAATATGGAAATCATAAAAGACAAATTAAAAATCATGGGGGAAAAAAAGAAAAAGAAAAATCATGGAAAACCAACTAAGTCCAATATATTTTATGTAGGAATTTCTAGAAGAGAATTGAAAGAATGGGAGAGAAGGCAATATTTAAGGAAATCGTGGAGAATGTTTTAGAATCGATTGCGTCTATGAATTCTTAGCTTCAAGAAGCTCAAGATAAACAAGCTAAAAAATCCATGGCTACAGACATAGCAGTGAGAGAGACAGACAGAACATGAGAGAGACAACTGCGAGATTGATGACTGAATTCACAGAAGCAACTGTAGAAGTTAGAAGACGATGGAGAAATAACTTCAAAATATTATGAAAAATACCTGTCAGTCAGGTATTTTAGTTCCAGATAAATATTATTCAACAGGGAGCGCACGCGCACGCGCGCGCACACACACACACACACACACACACACACACCACTGAGACAAAGAGAATTCACAGAGTTACACCATTCACTTGTGCTGAAAAACTACTAAAACATGTAGTTTAGGAAGAAGGGAACTGGAGCCAAAATGAATGAATGGGATGCAAAATGCAAAGATAAGCAATAACATTGGTAAACGTACAGGTAAAGCTAAACAATTACTGCTCTGTAAAATAACAATAACAGTAACTAACCTCAGGGAATACAAATAAGATGAAACTAAAATAGTGGACCATTTTTCTTAAGGAAACATACACAATTATTTACACCTAAAATAATGTAATGTCTGGGGTTTGCTTTAAAATATCCAATGATAAGGGCACCTGGGTTGCTCAGTTGGTTTAGCATCTGACTCCGGCTCAGATCATGATCTCGCAGTTCGTGAATTCAAGCCCTGCTGTGCTAACAGCTCAGAATCTGGAGCCTGCTTCAGACTCTGTGCTTCCCTCTCTCTCTGTCCCTCCCCAGATTGCTCTCTGTCTCTCTCTCTCTCTCAAAAAAATAAATCATAAACAATAAAAAATTTAAAATACCCAATGGTAGGGGTGCCTGGGTGACTCAGTGGGTTAAGCGTCTGACTCTTGATTTCAGCTCAGGTCATGATCTCACAGTTCATGAGACTGAATCCCATGTCAGTCTCTGCTCTTGCCCCTACCCTTCTCGTGCTCTCTCTCTCTCTCTCTCTCTCTCTCTCTCTCTCTCTCTCTCTCACTTTCTCTCTCTCTCTCTCTCTCTCTCTCTCTCTCTCTCTCAAAAGAAATAAACATTTAAAATAAAATATCCAATGACAGGTGGGAGGGGTGGGGGAAATGGAGAGATATGGATGAAACAGGGTGAGTATATATTGATAATTATTGAAGCTGAGTGAAGACTACATGAGATTATACTTTTCTTTATGCTTTTGTGATTATGTGGAAAATTCCATTATGAAAAACTTTTTAAAAACACTGAAAGTAAATATAAAAGACAGAGGGAGGATTGGAGTTTAAACACTTTCTGTCCTGGGACATTTTGGGAACAGCAGAGAAATACTGATTACCTATAGATTTTGTTAAATCAAATAGGGTATGTTACAAATGTAAGGATAATTCCTAAAAGAATAAGTATAAAATATATGACTTCCATGACACTAAGGGGAAAAAAAGGAATAAAGAAAAGTCATCAATACAGTAGGAAATGGGAAGGTGGGAAAAGAAGCAAAAGAAAAACATGATCTACAGAAGGCACAAAATAAGGTGATAGAAATAAAATAACACTAATAATTGTACATGTAAATAGACTAATCTAGTAAAATTTAGAAAATCTAAGTTTGGATTTAAAAAGAAATCCAGTTAAAGGCTGGTAACAGAGGCCAGGAAAGGTTGAAAGTACAAAGGCAAGTACTTGGTAGCATTAATTTAGCTTATATTAGATTTTAAGGCAAAACAAATTATTAGAGATACAAAGGGACATAACATAATAGAAAAAAACGTTACTTAGGTCAAAAGACTGAAGTCATCCTTAACATTCTGTTCTTTTGCATTACACATCCCAAAATCAGCAAATTCTTTTGGCTCTATCTTCAAAAGAAGTTTCCGGAGCGAGACCACTTCTCACTACCTCCACCTCTATCATCTTGATCCAACTCATTATCTTTCCCTTTATTGACAATGGCCTCCTGGTGGTCTCTTGCCTCCGCCTTTGCTCCTATTCAGGCTGTCCTTAACACAGCAGCCAACGTGATCTGGTTAAAATAAAAGATATATCATATTATTCCTTTACTCGAAACTTTTCAGTGAATTCTCGTTTCACTCAAAATAAAAATCCAAAGGCATTAACATGCCTGTCAAAGCACTACTCAGTCTGTCTACCCTGTTGTTTTTCTGTGACTTGTTTCTTACTACTTTCTCTCACACTCCCTGCTCTAACCACAGCAGCCTCCTAGCTATTCCTGGGAACCTGCCACCCAGGGCATTTGCACCTGCTTTGCCTTCTGCCTGGAATCTCCTTCAGATATCTTCATGGCTTTTACCTGTTTCAACTCTTTACTGAAATGTCACCTCCTAAGGGAAGCAGTGATCACCCTATTTAAAATTATAAGCATCATCCTCCAACATATCTTGCTACCCTCTCTGAAAATTTTTCTGCATAGTGCAATTAATACCAGGTAACATATACAAATACATATATGTATACTTTACATAAGTAAACATATATGTATGCACAATATACATGTATGTGTATGTGTATAAATACATATACACATGTTAAGTGTATTTACATATATATACATATATATATACAAACATGCAATTACACATATTACCTTATATTGTTCATTATCTTTCTCTGATCAGTAGAATGCAGGCTCCATGTAAATAGAATGTTTTTTTCCTTTTGTTTACTGCTATATCCCTACATCCATCACATAATTACATATGCTTTATTGAAATCTCAAATGGGAAGAGTCCATTTCAAGACTTTCCCTTGTCTCATAAACTGAGGCTTGACTATTTGAATTATATTTTGGATCCCAATCATCTGCACCATCCCTCTGTCCCATCACCCAATGTTTCTCTCTCCCTCTCTCACATCATACTTCAGAGTTTATCAAAATGCTGGGTGAGAACATGACAATGGCAACCATATCTTAAACACTTTTCTTAACAACAAAAGAGATCTTTTTTTATAATTTTTTTCATTTATTTATTTTTGAGAGACAGAGCATGAACAGAGGAGGGGCAGAGATAGAAAGAGACACAGAACCTGAAGCAGGCTCTGGGCTCTGAGCTAGTGCTCAGCACAGCGCCCCGTGCAGGGCTCGAACCCATGAACTGCTAGATCATGACCTGAGCCGAAGCTGGACGCTCAACTGACTGAGCCACCCAGACTCCCCAAAAGAGATCTTTAAAAAAAATTTTTTAAATGTTTTTTATTTTTGAGAGACAGAGAGAAACAGCGCGAGCAGGGGAGGGTCAGAGAGAGAGGGAGACACAGAATCTGAAGCAGGCTCCAGGCTCTGAGCTAGCTGTCAGCACAGAGCCCGACACGGGGCTCAAACCCACAAACTATGAGATCATGACCCGAGCTGATGCCGGACGTTTAACCGACTGAGCCACCCAGGCGCCCCAAGAGATCTTTAAAAATAAGGCACAGGGATGCCGGAATGGCTCAGTCGGCTAAGTGTCCAATTTCGGCTCAGGTCATGATCTCACAGCTTGTTGAGTTCCAGTCTCCTGACAGACTCTGTGCTGACAGCTCAGAGCCTAGAGCCTGCTTCAGATTCTGTCTCAGTCTCTCTCTCTGCCCCTCCCTGGCTTGCTCTCACTCTCTCAAATATAAGTAAACATTAAAAATATAAATAAATAAATGGCACAAAATCCATTCAAGAATGAAGTCATAACTCACCATATCCTCACAATATAGTATCTCTATACAAGGTTTCGAGTCCAATTGTCCTCCTTAACCTTAATCATTTCATCAGCTGCTCTTAAAGATAAACTTCCTTCTTTTGTTTTTGTTTTTCTTTTTCCTTAAGCCCCTGCTTTCAGGAATTTATTTCCTTCCTAACTTAAAAAAAGGGGGGGTGCTAAACAATACCCAGATGTTTACTGCTATCTTCAAATACTGTCACCCAGATTCTCATTCTCTTTCCTTAGAAATTACGTTTCCTAAACTCAGAGTCTTCTAAGATTAGGACAGCCATTGGGTTAAATGTCTGAGCTACTTGACACTAAGAAACTGCAATAGCCTACTATGGGGGGGATGGGGAGGAAAAAATCCACTATTTGTCTAATTAGGTAATAAAAAGTCTAAATTCCAAACAAGAAAGTGTAGATTAGGAAAACACTGAACAGTAGATTTGAATCTGATCAACTCTAAGTGACTTACTCAAGAGAAACAAATATGTGATTAAATCATGTATTTAAACATGTAATTAAATATGTAATTAAAGTTTCATCACATTTTTATATATAACAGAAAAGTCAGCCTAACAGTTAACACAATCAACAGGGGATATGTGAGTAATGAAAAGATAAAAAATTGGCACATTCAACCTAGTTTTCTCATTATATAAACTTAAAGAATTATTTAAAAGTTATCTACATATTGCAACCAAATTGATCATTTTAATTGAATCGCTTATTTTTTAAAGATGGCCAAATACTTAAATTAACTTATTGTTTGCATTGAATTGCTTCTGTTTTATTTTAGTTTCTTCTTTTAAACACTAAACACCATTGATGGGGCGCCTGGGTGGCTCGGTCGGCTGAACTTGAGACTCTTGATTTTGGCTCAGGTCACGATCCCGGGTGATGGGATTGAGCCCCACATTGAGCTCCGTATCAAGTCCCAGCCTGCTTAAGATTCTCCTTCTGTCCCTACCCGCAGCTCAT
This sequence comes from Mungos mungo, assembly GCA_004023785.1. NCBI lineage: Eukaryota > Metazoa > Chordata > Mammalia > Carnivora > Herpestidae > Mungos > Mungos mungo. The sequence goes on from PISW01009737.1 coordinate 26,352, forward strand.
GTTCTCTCTCTCTCAAACAAAAACAAAAACAAAAGCACTGAATAGACCAAATCAACAGCATTATAGATAGACAAAACATTTATCTTCCTTTATTTTAGACTGATACATGTTTGACTAATGTTTGCCTATGTTCTCCACTGACTTTCTAGATAAGTTCAGCATTTTTAGGTATCTCATAATTTTTTTGATTACATAACTTTCAAAAAACTTACATGTTCCATCAAATGACAACACCCTAAATAAAAACCCAATTGCATAGAAAAACAATGACAAGGCCTTCAACAATCATCTTTTAGATTTTTGTTAGAATAAAACCTTGGCCTTAAAAGTCCCTTGTACATCTTTCTGACTAAACCTGACTAAGGCACAAATCATATATTTTTCAGTTTTTTAAATTTTGTTTAATGTTATTATTGAGAGACAGAGCACGAGCAGGGAACAGGCAGAGAGAGAGGGAGACACAGAATCTGAAGCAGGCTTCAGGCTCCAACCTGTCAGCACAGAGCCCAATGCGGGTCTCAAACCCACAAACCATGAGATCATGATCTGAGCCAAAGTCAGACGCTTAACTGACTGAGCCACCCAGGTGTCCCAATTTTTCAGTTTTTTAAAGCAATAAACCAGCTAGAAAATTTGGAGAAAGCAAGAGTTACTATAGTAAGGCCAGAATCAGCTTTAAAACAAAAGCTTTCCAAGCTAAGTGTAATGCTAGCTGTTTGTTTGTTTGTTTGTTGTTTAAATGTGTGGGAAGAGACACCTGGGTGACTCAGAAGATTAAGCATTTGACTCTTGGTTTTGGCTCAGGCCATGATCTCATGGTCCAAGGCCTCAAGCCCAAACTGGGCTTTGTGCTGCTAGCTCAGAGCCCGGAGCTTCCTTCAGATTTTGTCTCCCTCTGTCTCTGCCCCCTCCCCAGCTCTCTGTCTCTCTGTCTCTCTGTCTCTCTATCTCTCTAAAAAATAAACATTTTTTAAAAATTAATAAATAAATGTGTAGGAAAAAATTGTCAGAGAGTAATCTCTGTATGTACATTTTCTGTATGTACATTTATGAATCAATAACAGCTACTAGATATGTTTCATTTTTTAAAACTCCCTAATTGCCAGAGGAATTTGTACCTGGCAACTGAGGCAGAGCAGAATACATGACTCCCAAAAATGACACTTCGGCATGTGGATTATTTTGAGCCAAAGGGAATCAAGGCCTTAACAGATTAAGAAAGAGGATTTTTTTTTTTACCTCTCCCTTAAATGCCTAAAAGAATTTAGATAGAAAGCCCATTTTAGGAGGAGAGTTATTACCAGAGATAATTTTTTACATCAGAAAGACTTCTCTGCGCAACATGACAAACATTTGTTTACCTAACATTTGCTTTTCATATTTTCCTTTGAATTGTCTTCCTTCACTTTGAAGTCCCACACCCCTACCATTCTCCTTAGCTCAGGATGGCATAGAAGCCCCAGTTGCCTGGTTGTCGGGGAATATCCTATCTTTGGGGTTCCCATTAACACAGAATTAAATTTGTTTTTTTTCTCCTGTTAATCTGTCTTACATCAACCTAATTATTAGACCAGCCAAAGAACCTAGAAGGGAAGGGGGGAAAGACTTCCTCCCCTACCCAGTCTACCCTCATTTCTCTTGTATTATTAGGCAAAAATCAGCAGGCTTTCCCCCAAAGTTTTTTTCCTTACCTTTAAATTCTCCAGTGAACACACACATGGTTTTTTACTGGAAAAAAGAGATTTTAGTCCTTTTTTTTTCCAGTTTTGCACTCCACTGAAATCCCTGTAACTCATTTCATCATTTAAAATCATTCATTGCTGTGATTTCTGTAAATGGGAAGTAAAGAACTCATTTTTTAAAATAATAGCACTTTAACTTTGAATGGAATGCTTAAAGCTTATTTTTTAGTATTAAGGAAAATTGGGAGGGAGCAGGAGGTGAGGAATTATTTGCACAATTACTTGAGTACTTGTATTTCTAAAAAATAAAATAGGGCATTTACCTGAGACTTGTTCATACAAGTTTAATATACTTTCTATCTCCATTCCTTCATCTCTCTCTTATTTCATCTGATTTAGAATTGGGACAAGTTATAAGAAGATCAGTAAACATTTGGCCAAGAAATCAGGCTATAGGTAAGGGAAATTTTCTTGGAGCTATGTAAGATTCTCAAATTTCTTTTTTTTTTTTTTTTTTACTTTTTTAATGTTTATTTATCTTTGAGAGGCAGAGAGAGACAGAGCATGAGTAGAGGAGAGGCAGAGAGAGAGGGAGACACAGAATCTGAAGCAGGCTCCAGGCTCTGAGCTGTCAGCACAGAGCCTGAGGCAGGACTCAAACTGTGAGATCATGACCTGAGCTGAAGTTGGACACCTAACCAACTGAGCCAACCAGGCGCCCCACTATATAAGATTCTCTACAAGCTGTTGGACAAACACATGTAACAGGACAACTAAAAAAATAAGGCGATTAATATAACAATCAGATGAGAAGACATATTGTATAATTAGGATTAAATGAAATTTTGTATGTAAAATACTCACCCTTTGGTATTTTGTAAGTATTGAATAAATAGCTTTAAAATGAAGTTATTGGAGATCAGGTCTAGAGGGATCAATTTGGGACTTAAATTTTAAAACTTGAAGATCTCCTGGGGTGCCTTGGTGGCACAGTTTGTTAAATGCCACTCTTGATTTTGGCTCAGCTCATGATCTCATGATTCATGAGACTGAGCCCCCTGTCAGGCTCTACACGGACAGCAAAATGCCTGCTTGGAGTTTTCTCTCTCCCTTTCTCTCTGCCCCACCCCCACTCATATACCCTCACTCTCAAAATCAATAAATGAACATTTAAGAAGAAAGAAAAAGAAAGAAAGAAAAAGAAAGAAAGAAAGAAAGAAAGAAAGAAAGAAAGAAAGAAAGAAAGAAAGAAAGGAAGAAAGAAAGGCTCTTAAGTCCTAAACATTGAGGTTATAGAGGTTAATTTCAGAGTCTAGGAACTAATCTAGTTTAGATTATGTCAAAAAAGAAAAGCAGGAAATTGAACCTCATCTGTCTCATTTATGCTCCATTCCCATCAATAAGTCCAAATAATAGATATATTTATTGAACATATCTATACATTAGGCACTCTGTTGGGTCTTTTGCAGATATTGTCTCATGATTTCTTACATTTTAGGAATGTTGTAGAGATTACCATACCCATTTTCAATATGAGGAAACAGCTTCAGAAAGGGTTAGAAATTTTCCCAGGGCCATTAATTTTTAATCAGAAGAGGATTTGAATTCAGGCGTGCTTGACTTGAGAGCCTGTGCCCTTTCCCCATCATACTGCACTGACTCCTTTTCATTACCTGCTCCCCTCCTCCCATTCTCTCAGCCTCTGTTCTAGATTTCATTCTTTCTTGCCCAAGTGGTATCCACAGCACATTGGCCTGGCTCCCTGTTACTAGGTACAAAATGACATAGCAGTCTTTGTAACAAAGAAGCTGGATTGTGTTATTCCTCTGTATAAGTTTGCACTAATGCCACATCACCCAAGATGAAGTCCAAGCTTCTGAGCATATACACCATTTACTCCAGACCTTTCAGTCAATTCAGACTTTCCCCAACAAGTGAGGCTTCCTTTGCTTCCATGCCTTACCCAGGCTGCTTCCTGAATGGTATCTCTCATTTCATCTTTTCTCTTCATCTAGCTATTCCTCACCATCAACTCTAAGCTCGACACCTCTTCGTACAGACCTTCTCTGTGCCTCTTCACACTCACTGCAAGTGTCCCCTTAGCCAGACATTCTACTTGAAACCTCCTCCTGGTATCCCAGACCATCTTTCCTCTGGAATTTCAAATGTCTTATAAATCCGCAAAAAAATATTTACTGTATCAGTGGTTTATAGTCTGGTGAGTATTAGAATCTCACCTGGAAAGCAAACCAAGACCATAGGATTGTTGGAGTAAAGTAAGGCCTGGGCTTTCTATTTATGCCAAAATTCTGATACCAACCAAAGTTTGAGAGACCCTATCCTACTGAATTATTCACTCATCGTTCCATATAGGTGAGTGTTCTCTCCAACCTGATTTGAAATTCCTAAAGAGAAAGGTACTTATTCTTCAGCATCTCTCTTTCTATCCCACCATAGCCCTCCATCATCATTATTATTCATTAATTATGGAAGCCTATTTCTTTTTTATCAGCTCTTTGCAGTCCCATAATCATAATTCTTGGTAGATTAGAGTAGGGACGGATAAAGATAGTAAGCTGCTACACATTGCTCAATTACAAATTCCACAGTTTACTTATATAGGTTATGCCATTTTCTGTTTGATATTTTCAAGAGTCTTCTTTTTGGACATTTTGCTTCTGTGTCCATTACTTTACTAACAAATAGATATGCATCAATATTTTTACATGTCATTGTGTCCTTTACACTTAAAAACATTTTACTCAACACCGTAATGTCAAAAACAATTTTTTTAATATCACAGGACTTTTACTTTCCATCCACCCAATTAACATTATAAAAGAACTCATAACAGAAAAATGATACCGGATAGCTACTGATCTAAAATTTATTCAACAACCACAGGCACATGGATGTTTATGGAATTGAATATCATACCACACAGTAGTCTGTGCACATGAACCTGCAGAGAGGGTAGTAACTGTCAAAGGTCATGCAGTCCAGCAAGCCTCCAGAGGAAACTGCATCTAAGAAATTCCTGTCACCTTGTTTCATATTCAATGCATGATTTCTCCAGGAAAAGAAGAATCACCAAGTTCCCTGGTAACCTGTCCCAGTCCCTCACAACACTGCTGTTGGTATATTTCTCCTGTCAGAACCTAAGCTGTTCAAAGAAATCAACAGCAAGGGCTTCAACTTGGGGCTTGTCAGAAATGCAAAATCTTGGACCCTCCCCAGTCCTACTGAATCAGAACCTGCATTCTAACAGGACACTCAGGTGGTTCATGTGCACTTTAAAGTTTGAGATGCTTTGCCCTTAGTACATCAGGCTAAGAATCTAAATAGGAAATAAGGGTTTACAAGTCATGAGCTTACAAGTCATAAACATTGGATCAAAACACAGAATGTAATTGATGTGTTCTCCCAAATACATTAGAGGTTCTAGGGCTAATCAGTCAAGAAACGAGGATTCGTTGGTATTTATTCCGTACTACTCAACCTGAGGCACCGGATTTAAGGCCAGAAGGAAGAGGGGGTCATGGTGGGATATTTCCTGAATTGGTTTTCAAGGGAAGAAGGAGAAGCTTCTACAATGTTTGGCCATAAATTAAATAAAAGAGGATGTTGGCAACACATGGAATTATTTACTACAGGTCTTCCTTACAGAACCAGATAAAGTCTTTCTTAGTAAATGTCAATTGCTGTGAACTTAAAACCATTTCTCAGGTTTTTAAAAATCGCTTCAAAAATTATTACTTTATTTTTTAAAAACTTTTTAATGCTTATTTATTTTTGAGAGAGAGAGCATGCACACACAAGAGCAGGGAAGGAGCAGAGAGAGGGAGACAGAAGATCTGAAGCACTCCACACGACAGCAGAGAGCTTGACGTGGGGCTCAAACTCACAAACCATGAGATCATGACCTAAGCCAAAGTCAGACATTTAACCGACTGACCTACCCAGGCTCCCACAAATATTATTCCTTTAAATTCTTACGGCTTTTTAGTGATCAATGTTTTACTAATATTATAGCTTTACATTTCTTTTCCAAAGCATTTTCATCTGTTATTAAAAAAAATCTATAAACAACAATTTAACCAACAGATGAAAGCATATCTTCCATAAATAGTTCATCCTAACAAATACTGATACATGGAATGCTTACTATGTGCCAAGCACTATATAGATTAAATAATTTATTCTCACAACAAAAGTTAGAGGTGCATTCTATGACTGCCTCATGGTACAGATGAGACAACTGAGACACGGTCATCATTATTAACTAACTTGTCCAAAGTCACATAGCCAGTAAGCAGCAGAACCAGTTCTGAGCTTAATCTCTTATCCACTATACTTCAGTATACAAACAGGCATGTGATAAATAACACGTGCTTTGATTTTCTATAGTTCACCTTAATTTCAACTGTAAGCTCCCATCTTCAACCAGGCTCACTCTTGGGGCTTCCCCTGTGCACACTCTCTAACACTGGGCCAGTGCTAAAGTCATAGAGGTTGCCCAACATTAATGAGGCCTCTTGTCATTGGTCATCCCTTCTCAGGGGCCACTTCCTGCGCCTACTTATGTGGTCTGTCAAGTTCCCTGATCTACCACTTCTGAGCCACTCAAGGACAGAGGAGGCTTCAACACAGCCTTCTAGGGGCTCTATGGAACCATGTTCCCTAGTATTTCACAAGGCAGCCTCCCTAAGTCATGATATATCTTGGATATGATCAAAGTGCAGAGAATAATCACGCAACCTTCCTCACTTGGATAATTGTATCCTACTCAATAGTTTATGCCTCTGAAAAACAGAACAGGAATCCTCATTCTCTGAGGCAAAGAAAAACAAGGTGCACTATCTGCTTGAATCAGGAAAGGAAACAGAAAGAAATATTTGAGACTTATACAACCACACTTGAGTCATCGTCACTAGATAAACAACCATTGAAAGCATCAGGAAGAGAGAAAGTTTGGTTCCTTGAAAATGAAAAAGAACAGCAGGCGACCTAGATTAAACCCTGGGTACCAAGATACTGAGATAAGCACGGTTTCTTTGAGGCTGGTATGGAATGGCAGTGGTTAAGCAAGAAGAAGCAGTCCTCTGTTGTGGACACTCTGCCCAAGGTCATTAAGAGCAGACTAGGACTTGAACACAAGGGAGGGCAAACCATGTTGCCTGTGTGTCCTTGGTGAGCCACCTGGGGACTGTGGCCTGTCACCTTGGCTATAATCACATGGTTTCTCCATCCTGATACTCCAGAATGGCTGATGTACATTCTGGCAAAGACAGAGGAAAAAATGCCTGTCCAGATGGGATGATGAATGGACCTATGACCTATAACCCAAGCTTCCTCTCCAGCTATGATGACCATTAAATATCATAAGAATGCCATTTTTCATTAATCTTCACAAACATTAGAAGCTAAAGAAAACGTCCATGTTAACTGTAAGTCTCCCCACAAAATACAGAATTCCTTCTAAAACCAAAAGTTACTGAGGTAACTAAAACATGATTATCTCTCTTACCAAGAATAGGGATGTCCTCATAGAAATCAGTTCAAGTGCTTAGCTTATTGGTGTACCTGAGAACCTAACACAGTGCCTGTTTCATAGTGTAAGTGAACAAATACTTGATGTTTGAATGAATGGCTGAACAAGCCAATAACACACTGAGACTCTGACTTGGACATGGCTATGAAAATGCATAGAAAGATTCCTTGGGCCTTCATAGAGCCAGACCCTGACCACTGCATTTTGCTCATGAGCCACCGAGGAAAACGGATGTCAGAATCAGTACCTCACAGGGCTTGGGAAGAAGACAAGAAGATTCTTGTTTCTTTTATGTCTTGTATAGTACAGACCTATGTTGGTTAAGATTTAGTTTAGGCTGTGAATAAAACTTCCTATGACAGTGATTTGAACACAACAAAGTTTGTTCCTCTCTGTTTCCAAAGTCAGGCAAGAGATACCCCAGAGTTGTGTGGTGGCTGTGCTCCATAGTGCAAGTTTTTTTACCTAAAAAGGCCTTGGGAATCTAGGCTCTCCCTTGCAGCTCTGCCTTGCATGGCCTCCTTTCCCAGGGTTACCTTATAGTCCATGATGGAAGCCCAGGTTTAGCCATCATCCCAGCATTCCAACCAAACTATAGAAAGAAAGGAAAATAATAAAAAAGACAGGGGCATATGCAAGCTGTCTTTTGGAGGACATTTCTACAACTGCCACAAACATTATCCCATTAGCCAGAACTTAGTCAAATGGACACACCCAGGTGCAAGGAAGACTGTTAAATGTAGACTTTCTTCTGGGCAATGTGTGTCCTTACACATTCTATTATTACAATAGGAGAGAATAAATACTGGGGGACAATAGCAGGCTCTTTTCCAACAGCTAATCCTTTTGAATGGAGCTGGAGCCCAAAGTACTAAGAAAAATGACACTGGATTTCTGAAGCCCTTCTCCCCAAGGAGCACTTGCTTTTGTTTGTTTTTTAATTTTTTTCTGATTTTTATTTTTGAGAGACAGAGAGAGACAGCACGAGCAGGGGAGGCTCAGAGAGAAAGGGAGACACAGAATCTGAAACAGGCTCCAGGCTCTTAGCTAGCTGTCAGCACAGAGCCCGACACAGGGCTCAAACTCAGGAATCGCGAGATCATGATCTGAGCTGAAGCCGGATGCTTAACGGACTGAGCCACCCAGGTGCCTCCGGAGCACTTGTTTTTCAAATAGCTCACTGACAGCAGGAAAGGCCAAGTGCTGTTCCTTTATAGGAACAGATGGAGGCTGTGTTAAGCAACAGTGATTTACTGTTATTACTTTAACTATCACTTATTGGGTGTTTACCACAGACCAGTCACTATGCCAAGAAGTTTTTGTCATTGTTCCATTTAATCCTTACAACAACCTTCTGATACTGGTGCCAAAACTGAGGCTTTCAGAAAATGAATAATTTGCTAATAAAGAGAAGAGATGGAATTACTTCTTGGATATATTTAGTGCAAGAACCTGTGCTCTCGAACATTATCAATGTGTGTGGCACACCCAAGACTAAATTAGCAAAGGTCTATTCTACAAGACCCAATCTGTCCATTTGTTTAAACAATGATTTGTCTTAAAAATATTTTGAGCACTTAATTCCCATGATACACTGGTCCCTGGGGCTACAACTGGTGAGGAAAAAACTCATGGAGCTTAAAGACTTGTGGGGGTGAAGTCATTAATCAATTACTCTGTGGAATAACCTTGATGACAGCCACAAAAGAAATTTTCATGGTACCATGAAAGTATAGAATTCAAGGATATGGGCTAGTCTGGCAGATGTGAAAAGGATTCCCTAAAGAAGGAACATTTGCCCTGAGATAAGAGGGATGGCTGATGTGTAGTGGAGGCTGAGAGTATTCTGAGCACAAGGCACAGCAGGAGCAAAGGCTGAGAAGTGGCCAGACAGATGGCATGTTTAGAAATAAGGCTGCATATTTAGAGTGGAGTGAATGTTGACAAGTGAGGCTAAAGGAATGGGAAACTAATTATGAAAGCCATTGGAAATATTTTGGATTTTAATCTAAGAACAGTTAGAAATCTTGATGTGTTTTAACACGAAGTGGTGGGGAGTGGGGGAGGTTAAGTTGGGAGTCTGACACATTGTTTTGCATTTTCATGAGGAAAGAACTTTATCTTATTCCCCACTGCATCCCACACACATAGCAGGCACTACAAACATATTGATGAGATGAATTAATACATGAATAGATAACTTTGAGAATATCACTCTGGTTATAGTGTGAAGAATAGTGATGATATGGGGAAGCAAGAATGTGCTCGGGGGGCAGGGGGCACGTAAGAGGCTATTTCAGAACTAAATAGAAGGACCTTGTGATGGATTGAATACAGCATGGGATGGAGAGGTATCAGGATAGCTCCCAGGTTTCTGGCATGAGTCACTGGGTAGATGACAGCCCCATTCACTGATACTGGGAAAAGGGCCAGGTTTGAGAAGGAAGGTCACATCATGTCACCAGAGTAGTTTCCATTTATATAACCACAAGCTGTGAATTCTTTCTACAAAGGTAGCAGAAAATAATGAAAATACATCCAAATGAGCCCAAACTACAAATCTGGAAGAAGTAGTCCTGGGTCTCCTGACCCTGTTCAGTTCCTCCAACTTTGAGAGTCATCACTATAAGTTAAAACAAAATCTCCCTTTGGACACTTACCCCAAACATGTGATACAGAGCTCAAATAAATTTGAAAAGTCAGTCTGTTTTGATTGGATATATATGGAACATAAAGTTATTCAAAGTTCATTGGCTTGGTAATAGTAGAGGCAGTATGGGGATGGTATGTGCAGTAGTTTCAGCTCTATGGGAAAAAATAAATCACCAACTATACACTTACCACCTTACTAAACTGATGGCCTTTTGGGGAAACAACTGAATTAATAGCAATGTTATAGCTCATTATACCACTTTTCACCAGCCCCCATTCTGTACCACAATCAGAACTACCAAAAACAGAGATCTCACAGAGCTGGTTTGAACAATTTATTATAGTCCAGGGACACTTACTTCAGTTTCATTTGGTCTGAGAAACTTGACTGTCAGACTTGGTAATACAGACTGTCCTATGAAGGAAAACTTATGACCTAGTGATCCAGTAGGCATAAAATGAACTGCTTTTACAAGCTGGGAGATTATTTGTGTACCTTAAAATCCTAAGACTACAATCCATATATCCAGGAATCTATCTAAAGTAAGACATGTTGTTAAAATATCTTTACCGCTGGCATCCTGCTTTATCCTTCCAGAGGATGGTAATCTTCCAAAACTAAAATCTCATGGGTTCCCTGAGGTAAGAATGATTGACAACATTTTACACTACAGATGGCTGAGCAGATGTGCACATAGGTATGATACCTCACTGCAAACAAGTTGGCCAATCGGAAAGGAGCTGAGAATTGCACTCTGAAGCAATTATGAATTCTATCCAGGGAGATCAGAGATCCAACTTGTATAAAGTGGTCCCATTTTCAACCATGTTGGAATACAGAATTAGCCTATCCTTGAGCCTAATCAAGTATCACCCACATCTACAGCTAGTACTCCCATCCTGATGAATTATACAGCAAGTGTCAGTTCAAGAAAGCCATTGCTTATACAATACTAGGGGTTAAGAGAATCCTTGAAAGAAAACAAAGCTGATGTTGAATCCCTGCTTTGCCTGTGAAAATGAAGAAAATTACATAACTTCTATGAGACTCAGGTGTTTCTCCTAGAAAATCTAATAATTTTGCCTACTTTGTAGGAATGTTGTAAGCATACATAAGAAAAAGTGATAAGAACAGTGTTTGACATACACCATGAACTAAAAGAGAATTAGTAATTCTTAGAATTGCATAATCAGTGACCTGCAAATCATGGCACAAAAGCACTTTATTGTTTCTCTGTATTGAAAGTAATAAAGCACAGAATAGTGGATCTTGAAAATTCTTGCCAAAATAGAAGCTGTAACTTGATGATGTGGGAGTTTAGTTGAAACCAAATAGCAACAAGAATGATATTTCTTTGGATTTTCTTGTTTTATCTTTATCAAAGGTGGCAAATTATTTGCTATGCTCCATAACATACAATGTGTATTATAGATTGAAATTAATTACATTTGAATAAAATGTCCTCAGGAAACATATGGCATATTAATCATATACTCTTTGGTGAGAAGCTCTGCCTGGCTCTGAGAATCATAATGAGGAAGGAACAAGAATGTTAGAGCCAAATATTGCTGGGGTCTTGAAATTTTGCCCTACCTCTTACACAGGCAAGTAATTTCCTTCTCTAGGTATTAGTTTTCCCATATGTAAATGCATAATAAAAATATTTCCTTTACAATGTTTGCTTCCACTCCCTCTCTTCCACCCATTCTTATCTCCATCCTGCCACTTCCAACTTTATCAAGTTCCTAGAGGTATAATAAGGTACTACTTTAAAAATTATTTTAAACATATTTATAGTAAACATATGGTAAAGGTTGAATAACTGAAAGATCATTTAATGTCAAAATTTTTAAACAAAATGTGATATTAATCCTCCTTATATTTTAAGATTTAATAAAATCCTAATCAAAATCCCAGCAGGCAAAAATAAATCAATGTAATTGACCCTATTAACAGACTATAAGTGAAAAACCACATGATTATCTCAATAATCAGCAAAAGCATTCAATAAAATCTAACATCTATTCCTGATTTAAAAAAAAAAAACTCTCAGAAAATTAGGAACAAAAGAAAATCTTCACACCCTGATAAATGGTTACAAAATACTTAAAGCTAACATCATACTTAATGGTGAAAAACTAACTGTTTTCCTCCTAACATCAAGAACAAAGAAAGGATGTTCATTCTTAACACTTCTGTTCAATACTATAGTGGAGGTTTATGGGCATTGAGGAGGGCACTTGTTGGGATGAGCACTGGGTGTTGTATGTAAGCCAATTTGACAATAAATTATGTTAAAAAACAAACAAACAAAAACTATGATGGAGAATCTAGCCAGTGCAACTGGGCAAGAAAAAGAAATATAAGATATCCAGAATGTAAAGGAAGAAGTAAAACTGTATTTGCAGACTACATGAAAGTCTGTGTAGAAAAATCTCAAGAAAACTACAGAAAAGGTATCAGAACTAATAAATGTTTAACAATATTATAGGGGCGAAAGAAGCAATATATAAAATGAATTATATTTTTAACATACTATCAATGAACAAGTTGAAGCTATAATTAACCAAAAATACCATATATAGTAACATCAAAAATATAAAATAATTAGGTGTAAACCTATGAAAGGCTGTGCAAGACTTGTCCACTGAAAATGACAAAGTATTGCTAAAATACACTCAAGGATACAATAAAAATGGATACATATAGCATATTTATGGATTACAAGATTCATTTTTCTCAGATGTCAATTCTCCCTGAATTGAGCTATAGATTTGATGTAATCACAGCTGAATTGTGATTCCAGAAAGATTTTTTTTTCTGGAAATTCACAGGCTTATTCAAAAATCCTTGTGGAAAAGGACCTAGAATAGTCTAGAATATTTTGAATATAACACAATTTATTTTTTAACATATGCAGTTATTTTCCATCATTTACAATACGGTAGTTACAATGACACTCCAAACAGAAAAGCAAAGTAAAAAATCAAAACCCCAACTTCTATTTCATGTAATTAGACTTATACAGAAATTAGAAGGTTAAGTAACAACTAGTTAATCACCTAATTTCACAGCTATCTGAAGTAGCAATCGTTATATAGCAGCTTATCTATGATACATTCAAGATAAATTATACAATTTATTACTTGCCTATAAGCTAAAACACAGCCTGTTTAATACCTTTCCTTAAATTCCACCTCTATACTACAATATACTTGAAGTCCATGCAAAAAAGTAGCTACCTTTTATATAGGAAATGGATGATTAAGTCTTTGGTGCTGTAAAAGCAACTTCATTTAAACATAACCACCCCTGCCACCAAAAAAAGAAGAGGGGGAAAAAAAAGTAAAGAAAATAATAAGGGAAAAACCCAAGACACACTTCCTAGGGGAAAAAAAACCAGCATGTAATTTCTGTCCTTGACGGAATGTATTAAATAAGCAAACACCCCCAACAAGCAAAACAAGTACTACAATGTAAAAATATTAAAAAAAAGAAAACCCTCTCACATGCATAAATGAAAGATTGCACACAGAGAACTCACATCTTTTCAAGCTTCAAGAGTAAATATTCTGCTACTATGTATCTAAGTGTATTTTGGGAGTGTTTGCTGTATAATTGGATTTAATGAAATGTTTAGAGGTGCAGTAGGCATGACCTTGAGTAGATAATGAAAGAAAATGCAAAATGCTTATTGATTCATGATGTGGTTTCATCTTAGCTTAGAATATTTTGAAAAAGAACAAAGTTCAAGGACTACCATTATGTGACTTCAGGACTTGTTAAAAGCCACGGTAATCAAGAAATCCTGATATTGGTATCAAGATCCACAAATTGGGTAATCGCTTGTACAAAAAATCAGCTTAGATCCATACTCCACACCATATACAAATATAACTTCAAATGGCTAGTAGACCTAAATGTAAAACAGAAAACTATACAAGTTATAGAAGAAAATCTTTGTGGATTTGTATCAGATGGATATTTCTTAGATACAACACCAAAAATATGATTGATAATAGAAAAAAATAATAAACTGTACTTTACAAAAATTAAGAAGTTCTGTTCTTGAAAGGACATTCTTAAGAAAACAATAGGCCACAAACAAGGAAAAATAATTGCAAAGCATTTATCTGATAAGGCCTTCAACCACACTATAAAAGAATGCTCAAAACTCAATAAGAAAATAAATCAACAAAAAGTAGACAAAATATTAGAATAGACCTACCAACTAAGATATATTAGCATATTAAAAAATAGTTAATATCATTAGTCATTAAGAAAATGCAAATTAAAATCACTTCACATTATTAGAATGGCTAAAATTAAAAATACTGACCAAGTTCTGGTGAGGATGTCAAGCAGTTGAAATTCTCCTACATTGTTGGTGGAGATTTAAAATGGTTAACTACTTTGGAAAACAGTCTGGCAGTCTCCTAAAAAGTTCAACAAACACATACTAATCACCTAACCTTTCTACTACCAGACATTTACTCAAGAAATAAAAGCTTATGTCCACACAAAGACTAGCCCATGAACATTCTTAGAAGCTTTATTTACAATAGCCCAAAAGTCCATCAACAGGTGAATAGATAAATAAATCTATACAATGGAATGATATTCAGCAATAAAAAAGGGATGAACTGTTGATAAACAATGACGGAATGGCTGACTCTTAAAATAAATATGCTGAGTAAAAGGAGTTAGACCAAGAACCAGTATATACTGTATGATTCCATTTTTTATACAAAATTTTGGAAACTGCAAACAAATCTATATAATACCAGTGGCCGTTTATGAGTTGGGGTTCTGAGAGGGATGGGATGGAGGGATTCCCAAGGGGTACAAGGAAAGTCTGGTAGTAATAGATATGTTCATTATCTTGATTGTGGTAATGGTTTCATAGGTGTTTTCACATGTCAGAACTTAGACAACTACACTTTAAATATGTGCAGTTTATTATATGCTAATTATACAATAATTATATGCCATAAACAAACAATAGTATAATAATAATAAATAAATGATAAGTAAATATGCAATAAATCAATTACAAAATTCTAATCTTTTTTTGTAGAAAATCAAAGAATGTTTCCAAATCTTATATAAAAAAGGAAAAATGTCAAGTATAAATCAGATAATTTTGAAGAACAAAATTGGAGGACATATACTATCATATATCAAGACTTATCATATAGCTCATTAATTAAGAAAGTATGATCATGTCACAGGGATGGAGATACAGACTAATGGAATAGATTAGGGAGTTGACCTACATAGTTATTTCATTTATGAAAGAAGTAACACTACATGTCAGTGGTGAAAAATGGTCTTTTCAATAAATAGTACTACATCAATTGGATATTCATAGAGAATAGAATGAATCTTGAGTTCTAGCTTATACCACACTAAAAACAACTCCAGATGGCTTGTAGATGACAATGTGAAAAAGAAAACATCTAGAAAATAACATAGAATATATCCTCATCACATTGAGAGCAGGCAAAAGGTATTTTTTAATGTTTATTTATTTTTGAGAGAGAGAGAGTGTGTGTGTGCCTGCACAAATGGGGGAGGAGCAGAGAGAGAGGCAGAGAGAGGATCTGAAGTGGGTTCCTGCCTGACAGCAGGTGAGCCTAATGAGGGGCTCAAACTCAGAGCTGTCAGATCATGATGCCTGCTGATGTTGGTTGCTCTACCAACTGCACCACCCAGGCACCCCAAGTTTTTTAAACGAGGCACAAAAACCACTAATCACAAAAGAAGAGACAGATAAATTGGACTACATTAAAATTAAAACTTCTGCTCAACATATGCTATTAAAACAATGAAGAGGCAACCAAAAGAATATACAATATGTATATACTCCTTATATCACCTATATCCTACAAATCAATAAGAATAAGATGGTTAATTTAATTTGCTTTTAAATTGGGCAAAAGACAAACAGAAACTTCACAAAGAGGGGTATCTCAAAGGCCATCTCAAAGGCCAGACATCTGGAAAGGTGGTTAACTGCTTTAGTCAACAGGAAAATGCTGGTAAAAATAAAAGTGAGGCACCATAACACACCTACCATAATGATAAAATTTTTAGTCGGTGACAATACCAAATACTGGCAAAGTTGTGGAACTGGAATTCCCACGTATTGCTGGAGGGAATACAAATGGGTGCAATAATTTTAGAATACTCTTTGGAAATATCTAAATTCAAATGTATATATGCATTATGTAGGACCCCACAATTCCACACCTGGTGCTAAATTCAATAGAAATGTATTATTAGTCAGAATATAACTGGTACAGGCTTAACGAGAGCACTTTGGCAGTATCAGGTGAAACCCAGCAAATCTACCACAGAAATTTTTAAACAAGTACCAAAGCCAATCCATGTATAGAGATGTTTGATATGGTAATATATCAATGGTAAAAATGAAAATTGAAAATTTCCTCCTGCTTTAATAACATTTTTTGTGATAGATTCATCTTTATTTAAACCATTAAAAATCATTTACCATTCTTTGGATACTTTATTAAGAGTATAAGAATACAATCATTCAGAAATGTATTATAGCCCAGCCAGGAGGCACATCAGACCAAGGGGTCTGACTCAAGATGGAAGCAAAAGGTGTGAATATTTCATGAGACCAGGAATCCTGGCTTGTACATTCAGTCCCAAAGTCCAGTGCCTGGAGAGGGTACAATGAACAGTGACGGTAACTACCGTGTGTCGTACTACCATGTATTCAGCCAGATTCTGTGAACAGTGCTTCACAGACAGTATCCCTCCCTACAGACCTCTTGGAAAGGACTACTATTATTCCCTTTATTAATGAGCAACATGAGGCTTGATTAGGTGACTTAACCCAAAGTCACACAGTTTTTAAGTATAGAGCCTGATAATTCTGTTTTGTAGAAGACTTCAATAAATATTGGTTGTGGGCTTCCTTGATTAAATGGAAGGAAGAAAAGAAGGGAAAGGAAGAGTGAAGAAGGAAAGGAGGACACAGGAAGATGATAAGGCTCCATGGCATTGACCTTCAGGAAGAAAACCATTTCCTTGAGGGGAATAATGGGTGAAACCAACCTAACACTCTTGTCTCAAGAAACCTTATGCTGAGCAGATTTTTAGGACAAGCTCACCTGGCAAGGGGAGCTTCCCTGTCCAGTGTATTTTGTACAACTCTACACTTTGCTCTCTCCTCTCCAATCACACCGGTTCTTCTCCTCCTGGTTCAGTGGTCATCTGTCCGCACTGGTTACCATTGAGCTATCTGTCGTTCTGGTCGTCTTCATCGCTTTGGCTCTTATGGCATTACTATCTCCAAGTCACAGGCACCTTTGATGAGGCTGTGAGAGGCATACAGTCATTCTCCCGAGGGCTAGCTACCTCCTGGGGACACAGCCGTGGAAGCACCACATAGGTCCCCTACAAAGATCCTCACAGAATTTTATCCTCACTTCCTAAATGGGCTACTTTCGTTCTTCTCTTCTAGTCCTCAAGAGCCTTTCCTTTTCTTTCTCAACTCCTCTCTAAAGTTGGCTTAAGCCATTCCCAAAGACCAGCCTTAGACTCCAGGCCACACTATTGTAGGCCCAGCCAAGATCTCTCAGTTTTCAGGTCACATTGAGAGACTCCACTGTGTGTGAGAGTGTCACACCATTTTTTTAATGATTGGGAAAAGAATACATGAGGGGAGAACAGCACAATCAAGACTTCAATACATTATTCTGCCACATTTCCTTGGGTGGGGTGATACCTGGGTGAGGAACATAATAAGATGATTAGGTTTGAGGCACAAGCCACAAGACTGGCTTCCGGTATGATGAGTTATGGCTATAAGATAAGCAACAGGAAACATGAAGAAGGCAATTGAATATATAAGTATGGAGCTTTCTAGCAAACTTTCTGTAGAATCCCATAGAAAAGCCTATTATTTTCTCGCATAGCCATTTCCAATATGAACAATAATAGGTTTTCTTACCATTCAATAGCTTATAGGGCAAGACTATTTATATCTAACAGCCTATTTTATTCTCTAGTTTTACCAGTATTCTGAAAACCACTTACGGCTTCATTTTAGAAAAAGACAAGAACAGAAATTCAACAAAATATTTGTTTCCTAGGAGCAGTTAAGACCCATGAACTTATATAAAAGCACTTTGAGTTTAAAACAAATTATTGCAGGTGAAGAAAATTATGTCCTTGGAGATCAATGTCCCATTTTCAACTGACCATGATCTCCCTTCTGTTTCACCTGCTTCCTACAATGCATTGTTAGACCAAAAAAAAAAAAAAAAGGTTTATAAACTATTTAAGACATTCTAAGAAACTTCCACTCAAAAAACTGCTGAGTTAATACCAGCTGGGCAACTTATCCCCAACTTCCATGCTATTACCTTCTGCTGAAAACACAATGTTCCAAAGACAGAGGAACCCAAAATATGGTTTATTATATAAAAGTTCAAGTTCTACTCATTTGAGATGTTACAAAACTATGCCATGGATATCCGTGACATTGACGGATTTTTATTCATGTCATTTGTATCACAGTGGGATAAATTGTAAAACCAACTCACAGCTCCAGCCAAAGGAAATATAAGCTGAGAAATACTATGAAGTTTATTGCTTTTGAGCGATGTATACACAAGAGCACAGTCACCTGGAAATGTCACAATGAAACCACCACTGCCAGCCACAGAGCTTACAGCTCTGTTCGAAGATCCTTATCACCTCATCAGGGAGAGCAAACCCATGCTGGGGAGGCCAATCTGCCGGCCTGCATTACTGAACCTGGGAGAGAAATGCCATCGTGAAAAGTTCATGTCATTCGGATCTCCTTTTATTGCACAAATCTCAAAATCTGCCTCAAATCTGCCATGGTCTGGAGCCAGCCAACATTACTTCCTATCATCAATATTATAAAATTGGGTAATTTAAAAAACCTGGGTGGCTTCTCGTGTTGTTTTAAAATCCAAAATAAATACAGAAAACACAGCTGCCTTTGTAATAAACAAAATGAGGTCAACTGCCCATTGTAGTTCTCCTCTGTCACATTGAAGTTTGAAGTGAGATTTCAGCAAAATTCTGACAATATTATGGGCAGAGACCCAGACAGAACAAGTTCATGCCTTGTTCATACACTCTCCCTAAGTAAAACTGGACTGAGGAAGTAGTTACGTGTAAAATATACAAAAGACTGAGAGTCAAAGTAAAACTTAAAGAAGAACTGGGAAAACATTCAATATCCCCCAGTACCCGAGTCTTTGGTAAAAGCGACATTGGAAAACAGTTTAGGCTCCTGTTCTCTCCACCAGCCCTTCACATGTTCCTGCCGTGATCTGAGATGATGGTGTCCCCAGAGGCAGGATGAATTATAGCCCTACCTGGATGCAGGGAGCAAAGGCCTTCCTTCCTAACATGTAGCTCAACAAATGGTCTTACCAATTTGATCAGCAAAAAATTCTTTCTTGGTTTTATAGAGCCAGGAGGTCCGGGCTGAGGGCAGTCTGATGCAAAATAGCTCTTATTACAGTGAATAATGACTTTTTTCCAAGACAAATTGATAGTAATTCTATCAAAATGTTATTGATCATCACTTACAGTCAAAATGTTGCCACAAGTGCTTTTTTTTTCTTATGTGCTTACTATGTAACATTTTAAAAATTAGCTAATTGGAATATGATAAAGTAAAATATGTGCAGGATATTCAGCTGATTGCTAGGGAGAATGTGGCAATAAATAAACACACAAGCATTCTCTTCAAAGGATTTACAATCTGGAGAAAAACACAAGATAAGCAATCTATTCAATAAGTGGATCTACACAATCGCACAGGGGAGGCAATGAGAATTCAGAATGGAAGTCTCTTTTGGACTGAAAGGATAAGGGGAAACTTTGAGGAGATAGTTGAATTTGAATGGTACCTGAAAAAAATGGTAAACGTTTTAAAATAAATATTCTATTTTTCCCATAATAAGATTAGTGCACAATTAGTAGCTTTGCTGGGGGGTGGGGAGGATAATGAGGGAAAAGAAATCAATCCCACAAGATCCCAACTCTTTTTTAGTTCATTTATTTATTTTGAGAGAAAAAGAGAAAGAGAATGAATAAGAGGAGCAGAGAGAGAGAGGAAGAAACACAATCCCAAGTAGGGTCCATGATGTCAGCTCAGGTCCTGACTCAGGACTCCATCTCATGAGCCATTCGATCATGTCCTGAGCCAAGATCAAGAGTTGTACACTTAACTGAGTGAGCCAACCACGTGCCACGACTTCATCCTTTTCTATTTGCATTTGTCCATTTCTAGATCTTTGGTCCTCCAGTTGAGTGGCAAAGTGGCATTGGACTCTTGCCTGGTTTCAGCAGTGACAGAGGCACCAGCAGAACCAGTGCTGAGAGAAGAAAATTGAATGTGGCAGGGCTGTAGGGCTAAGGAAAACTTTAAGTTCTTCAGGAGAGATAATGTGCCTACCTCTGCCAACAGCTGTTTTAGGCAGTGAACAAAACTAAGAGTTGTGGAGCTATATAAGGCACTGAATATTCTCAAAAATCAACAAGAAGGGGCTATGGAGAGGAAAAACCAACTAAATTGCCCCTTTGGTCAAGGAGTCAGAATCTTAAGTGATTAACATGTGGGTACTACCCTAACTGTGGCCTCATTTTAATAATAGGTAGGCACTGTGACCTTCCCATCACACAGTCAATAGAGAAGAAAACATACAGATTGGTGGCTCCAGGAGACCCATGTGAAAACAGAGAAAAATGGGCACCAGATTTTGTGCTCAACTTGATATTACCTACTCCCCCTCTACTTTTGAGGCAAAGCATCCAGCCTGGTTTTGGAACAATGGCACAATGAAAAGTCTTATGTAATGTGGAAGTGCTACTTCCACAGTTTAGAAAATAGTAACACAGCAAACAAAGGAGATTGTCTCTTCTCACATCTTCCTTGAGATGTATAACTGAGCAAAATGGTTGCAGAACAAGAAGAACACATAACAGAAAGGCTGTGAAACCATGCAGGTACGCCATCGGCATCCGTGTCCATATTTCTAAGTCATCTCTTCCTGGTTTGTCTCAGGGAAAAGACAGATCAGTGCTAAAAGAAAGAAAGAAAACAACTATTCTCTTTATTCTGTAACTAAATACAATTTAAAAAAGAAATCCAACGTTTGGTTTTAAATTTGGGTTTCTTACTTTACAAAGATATCAGAGAAGGAAGAATTTTTAAAAAGAAAATTATCCTACAGAGTAGTAAAAGAATGACAGGTTTAGGTTAACAGAAAACTAATTAAGTTTTTTGTCTCTCTTCCTAATAGGTCCTCGATTATGGGAATATCTAATTAAGTAAATCCTCGTGATAACTGACACTTAACACCCCAAAACAATGCAGTGGTAAACAACAAGAAGACCAGGACAAAGTTGAAGCCTAGAATCAGTCTTTCCACCTTTCCACCTGAAGACTCCTGTGTTTCATTAAAAACAGTGGAAATGTGGGAGAGTAAGGAGTGTGAGAAAAAAAATTTAAATAATGTAACATGTTCTTTAATAATTGCTAGTGCCTTTTTAAAGAGAAGAAATCTGAGACCTCCATATTGAAAAAAAAGCAAATTTGAGGTCATTCTTTTTTCAATAGAAATTTCTCCCTGCATCCATCACCAAACAGCACAACGTGAAAATTTAATTGAATGTTTTCTGTGCTTAGGGAGCTGTGAATAATAGGGACAAGGACGGTAAATAATAATTCAAGGTCCTTTGGAAATCTTAACTTTCAAGTAAACAGTAACACTCAAAATATTTCCAGGTTGAAAAGAACAAATTTAAATTGTCTAGTACTTTCAGTAATCATAATCTAACACTATACTGCTACTGCATATAGGGGAGAGAGCTGTGAACAAAAAGAGATGATCCTCATTCTTTACATATTTCTCCTTTCTTTATTGCTCGAGGGGAAAAGATCTATTATCATCAGGGTCTTAGCAATGAAAGAGAGAAGGTCATGACAGTCAGGAGAGTTATTCCATCAAGTGTATGCTGGCCTTCCATCGGACTTGAAGGGCCCTGGACAACTCCACTTTAGGACTTCATCCTGCCCAGAATAAGCACCAGCTATGACACAGACTTTCATGTTGGATCAGAGGAAGGATTTTAATTATATAGTGCAGTGAAAAGAAACACTAGTATAAGAGTCTGGAGGTCTATGGTGTAATCTACACTCTGCCACTAATAGCTGTGTGACCACAGGTGACCATGTAGGGATCAGTTTCCCCATCAAATGAAGAGGTTCGAGGGGCGCCTGGGCATCTGACTTCAGCTCAGGTCAGGATCTCACAGTTCGTGGGTTCGAGCCCTGTGTCAGGCTCTGTGATGACAGCTAGCTCAGAGCCTGGAGCCTGCTTCAAATTCTGTGTCTCCCTCTCTCTGACCCTCCCCTGTTCATGCTGTCTCTCTCTGTCTCTCAAAAATAAATAAAAAACATAAAAAAAATAATAAAGAGGATGGACTAGATCAGAAGGTGGCAAACTTATTTTGTAAAGAGCCGAATAATACATATTTGGGGCTTTGAGGACCACACAGTTTTTGTCTGACTTCTCAATGGTGCCATTGAGTGCATCATAAAAGCAGCCACAGACATTACATGATCAAAGAAGAGTGGCTATGTTCCAATAAAAACGTATTTACAAAAACAAGTTGCAGGCTGGATTTGGCCCAAGGGCTATAGTTTGCCAACCCTGGACTACACAGCCTCTTTATCCCTTCAAGTTCTGCAAACCTGTGCGTCTATAATTCTAAAAATGAGATCGGCAGAATGAGACTTATCAGACAGGCTTGAGCTGTCTAAGAACCTGCCGACGGGTGCAGAAATACTGCAGGGCAATTCAGAATGCTTTGTTAGCTTCTGGAGCCTATGATCCACCCACATCTAGCAGTGCAACAGGGCAAGGAAATACCTAAAAGTTTTTTTCTAAAAAGTATAAGAATTGAAAAAGTTTTTTTCTAAAAGTATAAGAATTGAAATATGATTATTTGTGAAAGATATGATTGCATATATTTGAATAGAGAGAAATTATCGAAATAGGTCACCCATAAGCTGGTCAACTTTCTATTCATCTCAGATTTGTCCCGTTTTTCCCTTGTCTTATACTATATAAAAGACAACAAAATTTTGCAATCTCTTTTGCCCTCTAGCTTCAGTGGAAGGCACTGGCTAAATATGAGTTGGCAAAGGGCAGGAAAACCAGGGAGATTTCTCTCTCTCTCTCTTCCCCACCCATCTCTATCTCTATCTCTCTCCCCCTCTCTATGTCCTTTTCTTTCTCTCTCTCTCTCTCTCTCTCTCTCTCTCTCTCTCTCTCTCTCTCTCTCTCTCTGCTTCCTGTGGCATCTCCAGCATCTTCCTAGTTCCCTTACAGAGGCTCTCTGTGGTTGCACTTCTGCGGAATGATGCTGGTCTCAGGGTTTCAGTAAAACTGCCTCCTTTCTTTATTCTCCAGTCCAGAAGTGGAAGCAGCTTACCATTCTTTTCTAGTTTGGGTTGCCCCATTACCGCTTGTGTTCTGTGTCTTAATTCCTCTATCTATCTACTTAGAATAGTTTCTCTTTTCCTGGTTGGAAAACAAGTTGCTACATACAAATCAACATACAAAAATTTATTTTGCTTCTCTATAACAACAACAGTTAGAAAATGAAATTTAAAAAATACTATTTGCAATAGTGTCAAAAATATAAAATACCTAGGAATAAAACTAATGAAAGATATGTGAGTCTTCTACACAGGAAACTATAAAACACTATTAAGGGAAATTGGGGAAAATCTAAATAATTTAAAGGGGAATTATTTTATATATAGAATATACAAATACTGACTGTAAAAAGAAAGACTGATCAATTAAGGCTATAACAAATTTAAAAGCTTCAGGGTACCTGGGTGGCTCATTCAGTTAAGTATCTGACTCCCGATTTCAGCTGAGGTCAAGATCCCAGGGTTGTGGGATCAAGCCCCTTTATTAGGCTCTGTGCTGGGCATGGAGCCTGCTTTCGGATGTTCTCTCTTCCTTTTTCTCTACTTCTCCCCTGCTCATGCTTTCTCTCTCTCACTCTCTCAAAGAAATATTTAAAAAAATAAATGTCCATCAACAATAAAATGGATAAATAATAATATATTCCCATAATAGAGCACTATACAGCAGTAAACATAAACCAAATACAACTACATGCAAGAATGTGAATAAATATCTCAAAATACTCTCAAGCAAAAGAAGCCTGCTGTGGACACACTCCGTTTGCCCCTCCAGGTCCACTCTCCATCCTTCTCTGCCCTCTCTGTGCACAGGATCCCGAGCGGTGTGGATTTCTTCGAACTGGCCAGTTGCTCATTCGATTTTTGTCAGATCCCACTAATAAGAGGCAAATGAGAGCACAGGAGAAGGGAGGTCAGGATATTTGTCCCTTCGGACTCTCTGCCAGTGCATAACCAGCGGTAGCCACATTTCTCTGCCAAGGGCCACATTCCTCTCCCCTTCTGCAGTAGGGAGCACGGAATTCCGAACGGCTTGCCCCTGCAGACCTCGAGGTAGTAAAGGCTGCCCATCTCCCCACTAATTCTGGTTAGTTCCTTGCCAATTGTCATTAGTCTTGCACACAACTTTAATACAGTCTCTTTATGAAGTCCTTCTTAATCCTCCTTTTGAATATGCTCTTTGTTTCCTCCCAGGAAACTGACCAATACAAAGCCAGACCCAAAATGCTTACAAAATATATTTACATAAAATTTAAAAATAGACAAAACTAAACTAAAATCTGAAGGAATATATACGTGGGGGGTGAAATTATAAAGAAAAGGGAGGGAGTGATTACCGTAAGTGTCAGGAGTGTGGCTACTTTGTGGGAAGGGAGGGTGATATGGTTGGGAAGGGACACAGCAGTTCTGGGGTGCCGGCAATGTTGTTTATCTACCTGAGTGATGGTTAAATACTATTTTACCTTATAATAATTTATTAAGGTGTACATTTATGCTTTATGCATATTTACTGTACAGTTGCCATTGTTCATCTTAAAAACAGCTTAGAAAAAATAAGCGGGAGCTTTGATTGCTATATCCCATTAAATTTGCCTGCATCCTATTAAATGTGCTACTGTTTTAAGAATATAGTCATTAAGCATATAATTTAATCAAACTCACACAGTGTGGAAAGCAAAGCAGAAATCAAGAATGTTGAAAACTGTTTCCTTTAACTGTACTGAGATTTAACCAGGAATACAGAATTATAAGCCTCCAGTTGATTCAGTGGACCCAGAGGAAATAGAGCAAAAGGCAAGAACTTAGATTTAGAATACTTGAGCAAGAGGGACACAATGATAATGAAAGGAAGAGATCAAAACCAGATTTCCAAAAATACACAAAAGCAAGTTAATTTTAATATTGCAAAGGCATGTGGATACAAAAAGAGTACATGGAAAATGTATATTTACATCTGGGCTTGGGTTATTAACATGGGAACAATTTCATTTGATATGCTCATTTGGTTATTAACTTCTGGATAATGCTCTTGACACCTCAATAATTAATAGGTAAGTAGAAAATTCAAAATGTTTACTTGCTCAGAACTATAAAAAATTTCTTACCAAAGAGAAGTTAACAGAATACAGTCCATATATATCTCTATATATTACTTTAGAAAGAAAGAGAGCATGCAAAGTAGAGAGACGTGGGGAAAGAATCTTAAGCAGGCCACACTCAGCACAGAGCATGACATGGGGCTCAATCCCACGATCCTGGGATCCTGACCTGAGCCAAAATCAAAAGTCACATACTCAACCAGCTGAGCCACCTAGGCACCCCTACAGTCTGTGTTTTCTGCAGGCAAGTTTGAAATATTTGAAAAATAGATATAGGTCATTGGATAAATTCGATTTTCAATGCAGTCACACTAATGCTTTGTTAAGTATCAACACAATCTACGGTGTAGAAAAACTACAGACTCCAATCTAGTACCACTAGTTGCATGTATTCAAATCTTACAGATTATGTAAGTTACCTATTTGTAAAGTAGATAACATTCTAAACACTATTGTGCCTAGCCTAATTAATGAACCAAGAGACAAACACTCTCTCTCGGAGAGTCTCAAAAATTTTTCATTAGCTTAGAAATTTACTATTAAGTTTAAAAATAAGGGGCACCTGGGTGGCTCAGTTGGTTAAATGTCCAACTTTGGCTTAAGCCATGATCTTGTGGTTCATGATCTCATCATTCCTGAGTTGGAGTCCCACGTCAGACTCTATGCTGACAGTTCAGAGCCTGGAGACTGCTTCTGGTTCTGTGTCTCCCTCACTCTCTGCCCCTCCCCAGCTCATGCTGCCTAAGACAAATAAACACTAAACTAAATGAATAAGTAAATAAATAAATAAGCATAGTTAGCATTAGAAAAGCCTCTCTGTTGTGGAGAAGATAACATAATACACATTTCATTCAGTGTAAGAAGTCTTACATCATGGCTGAGTTGGAGGGTATCCTTCTGTATTCCTTGGTGTTTTTATTTTTTTTAATTTAATGTTTTTATTTATTATTGAGACAGAGAGAAACAGAGAGTGGGTGGGGGAGAGGCAGAGAGTGAGGGAGACACAGAATCTGAAGCAGGCTCCAGGCTCTGGGCTGCCAGCACAGAGCCTGATGTGGGGCTCGAACCCACGAACTGTGAGACTACGAACTGAGCCAAAGTCAGCTGCTTAACTGACTGAGCCACCCAGGCGCCTCTCCTTGGTGTTTTTAGTTAGGGTGATTTGAATCCTGAGGCCATAATACCTACATTGGAATAAAATCTGCTATAAAGGCAACATCTCTAGATTTTTTTCATTAATCCAGCCTATTATCGGAGGTAGCAATTTCCACATGTAAATATTTTGTCATAATCCTTTGATGCTTCCAAGAGAACTAAAGTACATACAGGAATTTTTTATATAGCAATTTAACCGCCATCTGAAATGCCAGGTTTTTCTACTACCATTTGTATTTTTAACTTTTTTCAATGTTAAATTGTATTTGTTTCTTTGGAATAGATATTTATACATGGTTTAAAACTCAAATAAGCTATTCTGTGTAAAATCTTTCCCCCTCCTTCACCACGCCTCTTTTCCAGGCAACCAGTTCCCAATCCATGAGCAGTCATGTAACTGAGAGGAGCCATCTAAGAAATCCAGACCTCGGTCCCTCCCTTCCCACTCTGAGGTAATAATACTAGAAGGAGCCCACTTGCCACTGCACAAAGATCCTTACAAACAAACCAATCCAGAGAAGTCCCTTGAGTCCCTGAGTGTTTTAGGACATACACTATCCCACAAAGGCAACCAAGGCTTAGAAGAACTGATCAGCCTCCGTGTGTTCACTGGCTTATGCAACATCATACAAAGATAAGGGTCTCTCCTAATTCTTGAACCCGCTTTAGGAGTCTTTGTTCATTAGCAAGGAGTTTGCTCTTACTCCTCCTTGTGTTGTTCTGTAAGTAAGTACTATTCTCCCACACACTGTTGATTGCAAACCATTTATAAATATTCTACAAGATTCCACAAGATCGATGTTTGCTATTATAGTTGTCCTAGGGACATATATTCATGTTTGAAATTTTTATCCTCTTCGTGTGGTACAAATTAACAATTTTATGATGTAACATGAAGTCTATGTCTTATACCAGTTTTATTAACCTTTTATTTTGATTGAATTTACCTTACTTCAGGAAGAAAGAGAAGGGCAATAGATTAGAAGGTGGGTGAAATTTGGTTGAATTTTCAGTGTTCAACAGTCTTTGCTAAAAGATGGTTCTCAAAACTTGAAATGTAAAAAAGATAATCTGGAGATCTCAAAGGACACACAAGATAGGGAAGTAACTATTTCCTTTGGGCTGGGAAAAGAGGATTGAGGATGCATTTCGCATTCTTGCCCATCTGTATTTTTTCCTAAATAAGTATATAATGCTCTTTAATATAAAATTATAACCTATTAAAATGCAAAGAGTCTATTGTTCCCATTTACAGATAGCAAAACTAAAGCAGTGATGGCCGAAGTGACATTGCCAACTGTATCTCAGAGAGTCAGTGGGGAAACAGAATTTAAAATAGGTCCCTCCAGGTCCTGGTCTATTTTTTAGCCCACTGGCTCTCCTGTCTTCTTTTATAAGAGCACTGTATCTTGAAAGCATCTCTCAGAGACACCTCTGAGGTTAATGCTTTAGAAAAACCTATCAAACATAATGACTTTGATAGAGACCATTTCACATTACTTTTACCAATCTATTTTTCTTGGTTCATGCTCTCAAAAATGTCTAACTTTTCCCAATGACACTGTTCACACTGATCCTAGTTTTTTTAACAACATAGGCAAAGATTTAAGCTGACTGTCTATAAGGCAAAAAGAAAATGACAGTAGAATTCAATTCACCAGGATAGATAGAGAATATGCAATACATCTCCATTTTAGGAACCATCAGTATTGCATTACCCAGCAAACCACTAACTACAGCAGCAAAGGGGACAATCTTGGCAGCTTCATGAGATCCTTGGAGAAATCTCCCTTCTCCTTTGCCCCAGTCCGGTCCCAATTCATCCCCAAACCACTTGTTGTGGCTATTATGGTTACCAATATAAGTGGCTGTCGAGCCCTCTGGTGTTGGTTTTATGGTAAAGAGAAATACAAAATATGGAATGTGGAATTTCTAGACAGTAGAGGATTCTAGTGACATCTATTTAGTCTAATCCCCTCATAGACAGGACATAAAAAAGACCAAACTTTCTAATTCATTAACAAATAATGGGCTCTACTTCTTAACGATTTGCATCTCCATGAAGGATTAAAGTCATTTGTCTAGTTTACCTAATACTTTTTCCAGGAGAAAGGGACTGGGGTAGACCTGGGGATCCCCCACAAGGGGAATATAGGAAGGGGAGTCTGTAAGAGCCAGGTGACTCACTGCTTCTCCCTCACCCCCCTTCACTAGAGCTGCTATCTCCCCATAAATATAGGAGTTTTACCTCCTCCAGGGCATGTTTTCATGAGATACAACTTATCTCTACTCCATGAAGCAAGTGGCTTTACTCCAGAGAAATGGAGTAAAATGGATTGAGCTGGGCTAGGCAGGTCCAATCTTTAACCTGCTAAGCTACCTGAAGCCAGGGATTTGGTCCTCAAGGGCCAATCAACAAGCCAATTCAGATATGATGAGTCAGAGAGTTCCATCTGCACCCCATTCCTCAGGAAGGATACGAAGTCAAATCAGGGAGTATATGCAACCAGGTCCAAGAACACTGTAGAGGCCTAACTATGGGATAGAGCTAAGCATTAGAAGCATGGAAAGAATGGAGCACAGCTGGTCAGAGATGATAGCACAAAGCATCCACACAACTTTAGATTGGAGAATCCACCCTTTTCTTTAATTTAGCAATGGACAGAATACCCGGGGCTACTTCTGACTGGCTTAAAACAGACTGCTTTTTGTAAGAATTTCCTCTACATCACCACCTCAAAAGCCAGTAGGAAATTGTCATATCCATGTTCTATGCAAAACTGAAGTGCAATTTATTACCTGTAATCTAGTATAGCATGCTTATTGGTCAGACTCTTGGTTACAAGCAACAGAATTTGACACTGGCTAATAAAGCAAAAAATGTATAGTAATTCATATAAGTATTGGCTGGGAGACCTAGCGACAAGGGCCAAGGATGACCTGGGATACAATGTCAAAAGCTGTGCTGCAGCTAGGCTGGTAAAGAACAGCCACCACTGCTATGACCTCACCGAAGAGTAGAGGAAATCACTGTGGTCACTGCCACCACTACACCAGCAAGCAAGAGGCCACACTGAGACCTGTTTGTGCAGATTGCTCCCTTCTGTATCAGTCTGTCATGGGTATTGCTGATGACTGACTCCTAGACTACATTTTCACTGCAAGAGAAGTTATAAACTTATAATCTAACTCTTTACTGAGGATGTGGGATTCAAAAATAAAAACTACTCCAAGTATAGAAAAACTATTCAGAAAGTAATGGGCCACCAGGATAATTCAATGAGAGAAAATACTTTTTTCAGCAAATGGTGCTGAACAACTAGATGTCCACATGTAAAAGAATGAAATTGGAACCATCCTGACACCACTTACAAAGATTTACTCCAAATGGAGCCTAGGCTTAAATATAAGAGCTAAAACTATAAAATGTTTAGAAGAAAACATAAGAGTAAATCTTTCTGGCCTTTAGTTAAACAAAGCCTTTCTGGATATGACACCAAAAATATAAGCAGCCAAAGCAAAACCAAACAAAAAATATGACTTCATCCAATTAAAAACTTGTCTTTCAAATGATACCATAAAGAAGTGGAAAGCAACACAGAGAAAAGGAAAAAATAATAAACTATAAATGTTTTAATTGCTTCCTCTTTGACTCATTAAGGGAGAAATTCCTGCACTAGAGTTATGGGGATGGCCGAACATATAACACCGACACAAACAGATGAGCCTGGCCGTAGTTCATTAGTCACTACACTCACAGCCCATTGGGACAAGGATACCATGTCATGTGGAGCCACTTGGAGTTGCACTCAGGAACAGAGGGTACAACTAGGAGCTGTGGAGGACAATTTCATAGTAGCAAGAAAATAGGATGACCCTTCGTTCCCAAGAAAGGATGCGATTGGTCTATTTGAATAAACCCATGGGTTGGCTGAAACCTGCTATTCAAGAATAAGCAAGAATCACATCTGTTCTGTTTGATTTGGAGAGTTGTTTAAGGGACCATTTACATGGGAGCAGAATGGGAAGAGGAACTGGAAGTTAGGCCACCAAATCCTTGCCAGTTTTTCCAGATGTTGACAGCATATGATATTAAGCCTTAATTTTACATCTTAAACCACCATAATGTTTTAACCGGCTGGGTCAGTCAATGCGGGTTCCCGAGGGAGGGAGTGAGAATAGGGCAGTACAGGGAGCACAGAGAGTGGAGGCCAGGCAGCGTTTCCGATCAAGCCACTC